>CATIWF010021219.1:0-15932 GCA_949630135.1 Balakata baccata | reverse complement strand
CTATCCGGTTCAACAATGTCCCGTCTTGTTAATCCTATGACTAGGGATAATTTAGATACAAACATAATTACACATGATAGGAATCTCATTATCATGATCCCATCATGATTTCCTTCATGCTATGTTTCATATCATGGACTTTCATTAATCGGTTTAAGATCTCTATCAATTCATATGCAAATGAATACTAATATAATGAAAGAATGCCTTTATGAATGTGTACACTAAGTGCTTAAGGCGATTGCCTTTTGGGCACATCTCTAACAAGGAGCCCGTTAAATAGAAAATAAACTAGGAAAGAATATGAAAGCACTTTGATCATATCAAGGTGGTGAATATTCAAGTACTGAATATTATGATTACCTCAAAGAAAATGGAATGGTCATTCAATTCACTCTAGTTGATACACCTCAACTAAATTGTGTGAGTGAAAGGAGAAATCATACACTGTTAGATGTGGTATGCAGTATGATGAGTTATACTGACTTGCTTATCTCCTTCTGCGGATATGCTCTATAAACAATGTTATACATTCTTAATAGAGTTCCTTCTAAATCTGTGAATACCACTTTATATGAGATATGGACTAGTAAAACTCATATATTATTTCACTTTACGATATGGGGTTGCCGCGCCTATATTAAAAGGCAAAACACAGATAAGTTAGAGGAAAGGTCCACTAAAGGCCGGTTTGTTGGATATGCTGCTGCTAGAAATAATTTAGAATATTATTTCTATCTACCTGATGAACAAAATATTGTTGTGAGTAGAGGTGTCATCTTTCTTGAGAAGAAGTTTCTCAAAGTAGGAGGCAAAGGAAGATATATTGTTTTTGATGAAGAATCTGGAAAATAAATTCAAGTGGCTGAACCAATGGAGATTGATAAGCCAAATGAGCCTAAATGATGAAGGATATCACTTCAACTCCTAAAAGGTCTGAAAGAGCTTCTTGCACTCCTAGATGGTATAGATTTACTGTTGAACATGACCAAGAGTTGTTCATATTTGGTAGTAATGATCAACTAGAAGATCCTGCTACTTATGAGAAGGCAATGTCTAACATTGATGTTCTTAAGTAGCAAGAAGCAATGCAAACTGAAATAGATTCCATGTACCAGAATCAAGCTTGGAAACTAGTAGACCCACCTGAAGGAATAGCTCCAATAGGTTATAAACGGGTTTCTAAGTGTAAACTAGATTCTGAAGGGAACATTGATACTTCTAAAGCTAGGCTTGTAGTGAAGAGGTATTGCCAACGAGAAGTGATTGACTATGGAGAGACATTCTCTTTCATAGCCAAGCTTAAAAGTATTCGAATACCCTTAGCCATTGCAACACACTATGATTATCAGATATGATAGATGAATGTCAAAATTGCCTTTCTCAATGAATTTCTCGAAGAAAAAATTTACATGGTACAACCTAAATGATTTGATTCTGAATATTTTTCTAATGTATGCAAGCATTAGAGATCCATTTATGGTCTTTAGCAAGCTTCAAGAAGTTAGAACAAGCATTTTGATGAAGCCATAAAAAGTTGAGATTTTATTCAAAATCCTAACGAGGCTTGTATATAAGAAAAAGTAAGTGGTGATGAGTTTTAAAGATGTATCACATACCGAAAATGCAGCGGAAGATAAAAATTTTCAAAACTCAAATAATGGAATTCTACTTCTGCCATTAAAACTAATTCAAAAAAAATATAGTTAGAAATTATACCTTTAATTTCTTGGATTGATTATTCAATTTTTCTTATTGTCAGGTTGTCACAAACCACAATAATCCAAACTAGAATTGCCTCTAACGTTGATCCACGTGGAAATGGAAGAATGAAACCTCAAAAGTGATGGTTTGAACACATACATTGTGCTAGCAAAGTGTATGTTCTTTGAGAGAATTTTCTAAGAAAATTAACTATTAATTTTCTATGGTGGCTATCATTGGTTTTCTAGTGTTATAGTGTTTCCAAAACACCTTAGGGTTACCAAAATAGGATTTGAGGGGCTAAATGGGTAGTTTGGCCAAAATTGGCCAAACTTAGAAATCAATTGCGTACATGGGCTGGTAATAGCCCATGTGCGGGCTTGTGACCTCCCCGAGCGAAATTTCTTCGGAATTTTCCTACAATCCCATCACGATCCGACCCAAAATAATTCTTTACACCTCCAAAATAATGGTTCCCAATTATGTTGGCCACCCAAATTAATAATTAATTCGAGTAAGTTATAAGCGGTATCTAGCAGCACATCATGATCCCTAATTGATTAGAAAGTCAGTAGTTTGACTATGAACCTTTCCATAGATAATAATCCGTACAATTCGTCCTTTCTATTGCCCAAACAATCACCAAGAGGGGGGAGATGAAAATAAAATTTTTGCACACACTAAAAAAGCTAAAAGGATAGAAGAGATAGAGACATGAATTTTATAAAGGTTCTGGTGTTAACTGATTCTACTTCTCTCCCCAATCTCAATTGGGTATTCACTAATCTAACCACTTAGATTTCAAATGAAGTTTTTGCTAGCTCATTCCCAATTAGGTGTTTTACCAAGGCTAACACTTAATCCAAATTTCTCTTGTATTTTGATAGTTCACACAACAACCAATTCCTTGTAATTTGGCTCTCACTATCTAATTACAAGATAACCAAGTGTTTGAAGGCTAACACTTGAACCCTTATACAAACAATTAATGAAGAAAGATTGAGAAAATGAATTGCAAGAGTTTTGGCACTTAGAAAGTTGTTGGATCAATTAAATGGCCTTTTGGTAGGGTATTTATACTGATCACCCACCAATTAGCCGTTATAAATTAGTATCATAACACTTTCTAACGTTCTCTTACAAGTGCATTAAATGCTATATGCAAAAAGAGGTTCTCGGACGGGAGCATAGCTTTTTTGGTTGGAAAATTGCCTATTTTGACACGTGGCATCTTCTGGTTGACTGAATCCTCCAATAGCTAGTTCTTATACAATTTTCTCGATCAAGACTTGCTCGATGATGCCATAGCAGAGGACTTGGGTCTGCTGGCCTTGAGTGCTTCTCAATTGGGACCATACTTCCCGGTCCAGACCTCAGTTAGTTTGGCTTTGGTTATTTTTGACTTTATGATGATGTGACACACTTTAGTGGTATCTCATCTTCAACAGTCATGTCCTTTTGAATTTCCTGATCGGACTATAACATGTCCCGGCGGAACATGTCCTGTCCCGATCAGCTTCAGCTTCTAGAACTTTGGAAGATCAAAAGGCATTATTTTCTAGTCTGGACATATATTTCCTGATCTGTACTTGAGTCCCGGTCGGGAGTTACTTGTCTCCAGAAAATGCTTGACTTGTTCAATGAGGAATTTATACCAAATATACTGAAACTTTGAACACTATCAAAACAACATGTAATGAAGATGTTAGTGACAGTTAATTTGATTGTTAAGATCAAAATAGAGAGCAATTATCCTAAGGTTAACAATATCCCCCTTTTTAATTTTGACAATCAAATTAGGCAAAAATAACAAATTGATAGTGCTATTATCAAATTGACATATTGAATAATAAGCATGCAAAGTTTCAAATCATTTAAAGGCAGAAAATGTATTAAATAACTTAAGTAAAAAAAATGTTATTTAAGTCAATATAATTGACTAAGTTATCAATTCAAAAATAAAGTTAATTTTTTGCATAGTTGTAATGTTTTTTTTTCTCCTCCTTTGTCAATATAAAAAAAATAATGGATGCATATAAAGCAAAAATGTTGCAATCACAAGGAGAGTAAGAAATAAACAACAAAAGGCCATATTATTGAAAAAATAGAAATTTGTAACATAAAAAGAGAATGTGTGATATAAACATGATATAACCACACATCTAAGTACTTAGCCTAAAAATTGAAAGAAAATATAGAAAAATAGACTAAGTTATGCATCTCTATCTTCATCACTTACCTCATCTTCCTCTTCACCACCCTCTTCCTCTTCATGAGTTCCTTGTTCCCCCTTAAATGGTGGGGCTTGTTCAAAGCTATGAGTGCATACATTCAGATTGAGTCCCCCTTGCATGCTTTGAATATCCAAATGGAGGTGTTGCATCATATTCCTCATGGTGTTGAAGGATTGCATTTGAAAGTCATAAATACTTTGCAAGGTGACTTGTTATGGTTGAGAAGGTGGTAGTGGAGGCATGTCCGGTGCACTTGACTCTTCTCCTCCTATGGAGAGCCTTGCGCGCTTCCTTGTAGCCTCTTGAGTTGGCTTTTGGGCTCCATGCTCCCCAAAGGCATAGAAAAAAGTATCAACCTCCTTGAAGGGCCTTGTAATTACTTTGCAATTGAGGAGATATTGGATGTCTAAGAAGCTCTCATATTGAGAGTGAGATGAAGAGAAAAGAGCACAGTTTTCATTCGTCATGAGATGAAGATACCTTGCAAGATAAGTGATTTGTACATGAAGAGAGATGGTTCCTTTGGTAGTAGAGGCCATGGATTGAAATTTGTCAAGAAGAAGGTGGGCTGTATTAGTAGGTCTTTAGTGAATCATGGCATAAAGATAGAGAAGGTCTTCATGGATGACTTTCTCATTACTTTCACTTCTTGCATTGATAGTGAAAGTGATGATTCTATGGAGGATGAAATGAGAAAGCATCTTGATGTGTTTAGCATTTGATTTTTTATCAAGACGGGTTTTAAGGGAAATGTTTTTCCACACATCCAGGGGAGAAAGATGCATGACTTAAGTATTGATGAGGCTTACCTTTTTAAAGCCAAAAGCATATGCAAGTTGATGCTTTGTCATCTCTTGTGGTTAGCCAAAGAGACGAAATTGAATGCTGTAATAGCCGATAGGGTGCTTTGGGTTTTTAATCACTTAAAGAGTGGAGAGGAACTCGATGGTGAGTTCATCATGGCCATCATTAAGGGGCATGACGAAATTTGTCCACCCTATTTACTTAAGAGTGCTAATGACTTCATCTTTGACACCTAATTTGTTAAGATCGCCAAGATTGAGGATGCAGTTTGATATGAACTTCTTGGAGGTGATGTTGGCATACCGCTTCTTCTCCTCCTTTGAGAAAGCATTAAAGATATCATTGAAAAAAGAGATGTTGGAAGAAGAGGCCACTCCTTTACCTTTGGAGGCTCTTGATTTCGAAGTGCTAGTTTTTGGTGCCATTGGAGTGGGTGAGTAGAGAGAGAGTTTGAAGATATTGAGTTTTAGAGAGAAAATATTTGAGAGAGAGAGTTTTGATGCAAAAGTGAGGTATAGAATGAGAATAGTGAGGTATTTATAGAGTTTGAAGAGATATGTTACCGTTTGAGGTATTTTAATGGCAGTTATAGCAGATGGATTTGATTGGTGGCAGTTACAAAAGGCTGCCATCGAGATAGTCCCGATTGGGACTAGGGGGTTCCCGACTGGGAACCTTCCAACAGTTAGAAAAATTTGAAATTTTGGATGCATTCTCGAGGGGGATAGGTAGCTTTCCGAGCATGCACATTTAAAGAGGTGCAACAGTTGGATTATTTTCAAATATCCCAATCAAGAAATGGGATTTTCCAAGTAGGAAAAGATGAATTACAATGGTCAATTCAAAGACTAAGAAGTCGTGAGCGGGAGAGATAATGTCTTGAGCTGGAAATGTATTTCCCGAGCGGGAGTTACAGGTACTCAGAGGATTAGAGGAAAGGAAAGGAAAGGAAATATGACTAAAGTACTCTAGTGTGGCATATCATAGGTTATGATCATGAATGATTTTTGATAATAAGAGTCTCTTAACTTATTAAATTGAGCTTTGATAGACTTAAAATATCAACTTATGTATGCAAAAGTTCATGAATCAAACAAGAAACATAACATCCACATCAATCAAATAAAGAGCATATAATTCACATAAACATGTTTTTACATGTAGAGGTATGATTTAAAGTTTTCTCAATACAATGTGCTCCTATCAAGCATACCAAGCTCTATTTTTATAAAGCAAAACCTTTTATCATTTAAGGGCTTGGTAAATATATCCGCTAATTGGTTTTCAGTGTTAACAAAATCTAATACCATAACACTATTGTGGACATGATTTCTTAAAAAATGATATCTTATATCAATATGTTTATTTCTAGAATGTTGAATGAGATTTTTTAAGAGATTTATTGCACTAGTGTTATCACATTTGATGGGAATGTGTCAATCACTTGGTCATAATCCTTGAGTTATTGTTTCATCCAAAGAACTTAAATGCAACAATAACCCATCGCGACATATTCTGCTTCGGCGGTGGATAAGGCAACCGAAACTTATTTATTGCTATGCCAAGAAACTAAACATTCACCAATAAAGTGACAAGTTTCGGATATGCTTTTTCTATCCAAAAGACTACCGATATAGTCGGCATCCAAAAAACCAATGATATGAAATGAAGTATTTCTAGGATACCATAAGCCTAAATCATGGTGCCATGAAGATAATTTTAAATTCTTTTTACAGCATTCCAATGTGATTCTTTAGGACATGATTGAAATCTAGCACACAAGCATACAACATAATATCGGGTTTAGAGGCGATTAAATAAAGAAGTGAGCCGATTATACCTCTATAAAGCAAAAATCAATAACTTTACCCTTTTCATCTTTATCTAATTTTGTTGATGTACCCATTGGAGTCTTGACATTCTTGCATTCATCCATTCCAAACTTTTTGATCAATTCCTTAGTGTATTTGGATTGGTTGATGAAGATGCCATCTTTGCTTTGCTTAATTTGGAGTCCAATGAAGAACTTGAGCTCTCCCATCATGCTCATTTCAAATTCTCTAGTCATACACATAACAAATTCTTGGCAAAGATCCTCATTAGTAGAACCAAATATAATGTCATCAATATAAATTTGAACAATAAGAGTGTCATGCTTATGTTTTTTAATAAAAAGAGTTATATCAACATTCCCTTTTGAAAATACATTTTCTATAAGAAAGGCACTAAGCCTTTCATACCAAGCTCTAGGGGCTTGCTTTAATCCATATAAGGCCTGAGTGAATTTATAGACATGGTTTGGAAAAGCATGATCTTCAAAACCAGGAGGTTGCTCAAAAAAGCACTTTTTAAAACCGCATTTGAAAAAGTTTGAAATTTATGTGACATGCATATGCTAACAAAATATGAATTGCTTCTAATCTTGCTATTAGGGTAAAGGTTTCATAATAATCAATGCTTTCCTCTTAGTTATACCCTTTGGCAACCAATCTAGCATTGTTTCTTGTAATATTATCATCCTCGTCTAGTTTATTTCTATAGACCTACTTACTACCAATAATTCGGTAGTCCTTAGGTCTTGGAACTAAGGTCTGAACTTCATTCCTCTCAAATTGATTGAGTTCATCTTGCATACCAATCACCCAACTTTCATTATCCAAAGTTTCATTCATTGACTTTGGTTCAATTTGAGATACACAAGCAAGATTAGAATCAATAAATTTGGAACGAGTACTTATTACACATTTTGTAGGATCACCAATGATTTGTTCCTTTGGGTGGTTTCTTGCAAACCTCCCCTCCCTTGGTAGCTCATTGGTTCATTGCTCTTAAGCTTAGGGTTGCTCCTCCTCTTGAAGTTGTTCCTCTTGTTCCTCATCAAGATCATTCTTCTTTGTTGAATCTTGTTCCATTTGATTAAGATTGAGAATCTCCATGGAACCTACAACATCATCTGAAGGAATACCTTTCCCAAGATCAGGTCTATAGGATTCATCAAAATTAACATGCATAGACTCTTCTACTAAAGACTCTATAAGCTTTGCTAGAGGTGGAGTAACCAAGAAATATGCTCTCATCCGATTTTGAGGCAAAATTTCCAAGGTTGTTCTTGGTATTTAATATGAAGCATTTGCAACCAAATACTCTAAGATATGAGATCTTGGGTTTTCTTCCATTCCAAAGCTCATAAGAGGTTTTATTTAATATGGGTCTTTTGAAAACACGGTTTGCAATATAACATGTGGTATTAGTGGATTTTGCCTAAAAGTAGGTTGGCGGACCATACTCATTAAGCATTGTTCTAGCCATTTCTACCAATGTTCGATTTTTCTTTTCAACTATCCCATTTTGTTAAGGAGTTCTTGGTGTGGAAAAATAATGAGAAATACCATTTGCTAAACACTAGTTTTCAAAAATATCATTTTCAAACTCTTTGCCATGATCACTTCTAATCTTAGAGATACAATATATCCCTTCTCATTTTGGACTGTCTTGGCAAAGTGCTTGAAGTTTTCAAAAGTATCACTTTTATGAGCTAAGAAAATTACCCAAGTAAACTTAGAGTAATCATTAACAATAACAAATGTATAATGTTTTCCATCCAGGCTAGCAACTCTACTAGGTCCAAACAAATCAAGATGCAATAATTGAAGAGGTCTAGAGTTGCTTACAATATTTTTGAGCTTGAACAATGATTTGTTTTGCTTGCCTCTTTTATGGCTCACAAGTCTTATCCTTCAAATATTTGATTTTTGGGAGCCCATCTACTAGTTCATCTTTGCTAAGGCTTTGAATTAAGTCCATATTTGCATGCCAAAATCTTCTATCCCATGACCAAAATTCTTCACTAATAGACACAAGACAGCTAGAGGAAACATTAGTTAACTTGTGTAAGTCAATTATGTAAGTATTGCCATCTCTTTCTCTTTTGAATATCTGTTGATCATTTAAAGAGATCATTAGACATTCATTAGAGCTAAAGGTGACATTGTTACCTTTATCATATAATTGACTCACAATTAAAAGGTTGTGCTTTAAACCATCAACAAACATTACATCATGTATGATTGAAATACCATTAAGTCCTATGAAAACAATACCAATTACTTTACCCTTAGTATTGTTTCCAAAGGTAACCTTACCTTCATCTACACGTTTGAGACTTTTGAAGAGGTTTTTGTTTCCGGTCATGTGCCTTGAGCATCCACTATCCAAGAGCCATACATTTTCATTGCTTGAGGATTTAGGGCACACTTATAACACA
Source organism: Balakata baccata (assembly GCA_949630135.1). Classification (NCBI taxonomy): domain Eukaryota; kingdom Viridiplantae; phylum Streptophyta; class Magnoliopsida; order Malpighiales; family Euphorbiaceae; genus Balakata; species Balakata baccata. Next base: position 6,926 of record CATIWF010021219.1, on the reverse strand, counting down.
TATATTCAAGTTTGGCTTTTAGGTACCCAAATAAACTTGGGTCTTTAGGGGTTAGTTCTTGTGAGATCCTAATGGAATTTTCTTATTAAATAATGAATGTTAATGTGCCCAAGCTCCATGCAGTAGTGACATTGCTTAGTCTTAAAGGACTCTTGCCACTTTACTTGGGGTTTTAGCCTTATAACCTTCTTGTTTGAAACATAAGAGAAAGTGTAACAACAAGCACAATCATGTGTAGTGGGTGCTTTCCTAGGTGCATGCCTCTTATACAAAAAGGCATGGTTGGCCTTTTAAGGTTTCCCTCTTAGCAAGGATACACATGTTAACTCTAAATATCTCATGTTTACAGCTTATGAAATCTACTTCTTGATCCAATCAAGGAGTATAGCATGTGGTGCTAGTCTATTCGGATCAATAATGTTCCGTCTTATTGATTATATGACTAGGGATAATTTGGATACTAACATAATTACACATGATAGGAAATTCAATATCATGGACTTCATTAAATTGATTTAATGATCTAATCAATTCATAAAAGAAATGAACATCAATTAAAGAAAATTCCTTTTATTCGTATACAATGAAAGTGTACAATGGCTAAAGGTGAATGCCTTTAGAGCACATTTTCTAACATGTTCACCCATTGCCATGGCCGGTTTCTTTCATCCTCTTTGCATGGATATCGATAAAGACATCCAAGTTAGGATATTGGTGGTTTGCTACAACCCAACAAAAAGGAACAAGGTCACAAATTTGAGAAGATCAAGAATTAAAATAAGGTAATCTTCTTCATTCAAGCAGTTGTAGAATTTGAAATTAATATACATAAGTTGATCCGTTGGTTCTCGGATTTCTAAAATTTTAAATTTCCGTTGTGCTATATATCTAATGCATATTAGAAACCCAACAATCGATATACGCTTGAGCCTCTGAGAGGTCAATACGTCAATGGGCAATTAAGAGATACTAGAGTGTCTGAGTGGTCAAACTTTGAAATAGCTATACCTAAAATCTAGATAGTGAAAGATCTTGAGATATTGAAACATTTACAAACAAAAAGAAAGAAATGTGATTCATGACTCGGTTAAGGATGTGTGGAAAGGAGTACTGGTTCATATATATAAATGTTGATTGGTCTGATCCCTTGTATAAGTATTAGATGAATGCTTTGACCTTGCCACGCCTACATGATTTGAAAACAATTGTTTTATTAATTCTATATGCTATAAATTATATGAATACTTGTATTCAATATGCTTTTGTGTACTACTAGGCTATGAGTAGCTTAGTGTGTTATTTTTAATGCACATAAATCTTGGAGCCAATGGATAGTAGACATAGTAGTTGACATCAAATGAGCCCAAGCCCATGTAGAGGAGACCGTATAGGCCCGGATTTGGGTCAAACATATACATATCATGCATTTATTAAGTATTCATTATATGGGTTGTAATTAATTAAGTCTATTATTATAAGATCATGTAATATGACTTAAAAGTAGTTTATCTAAACATAGTCATGACTCATAAGTGGAGGGCTAGTGATATCCAATATATATATATATATATAGGATGCTAGTAACACTTAGCGCATGATAAATCAATAATCCGGATACACATGTCTATCTAAAGAAAAAAGTTTTATTTTGGACAAGTGTTAACCACCTAGATTTGTAACACCCCATATGTATAATGGGATATATTCATGTTATAAGGGTGCGTATTACAAGTTGGACACTAAACCCTAGGCATGTTTTGGAACAAATATATAAGGCATTGTTATACAAAAGTTCCTTAGCCACCATCAAAATTAAAGGAGCTTAATTCTTCATACACTCTTAATAACACATCACCTTGCTAGCACTTTGTGAGTGCTCTAGCCATCACCTTGAGGTTTCCATCTTCATTTCTTTGTGTGGATCAACATTAGAGGTTATCCTAGTTTGATTGCTATGGTTTGTGACAATCTAGCAAGGAGAAATCGAAGAGACAAGCTAAAGAGCACAAAGGTAATCATCTTCAACCCTAGGTTGATTAATTGGTTTTGATGGCATTAGCTGATTCTAAGGTTTCAAGTTTTGAAAAATTTTATTTTCCACTGCATTTTTTATATGTGATACATATTCAAGCCCAATATTGGCATCAGAGCCCCCTTATGCCCATCAAAATTAATTTTAATTGAAGATGCAATTTGATTGTATGAATTTGGCAATTTTGAGTTCCATTGTTTTGAAAATTTATTTTTATTTTAATTTTGTTTTCATTTTATTTTTCTTTCATAATATGATCATGAGATGATTAAGGGATATAATTATGATTAAAAATCGGATTGAATGTGATTTAATTGGTGAAATTCAGATTTATGGACAATGTGGTTGAAAACTAAATTTTGCATGATCTAGTGATGTTGTATGGTGTAATTAACGGGGCTGTTTGATATGTTTTTGTAATGTGATTATAAGAACATTGTTTTAACATGTTAAGAATATTTTTTAACATCTGGATAGATCCAAAGTTTTAATTAAAATCGTTTTAATTAATTTTGTAAATAAGAAACAAAACTGAACTATTTTGTGTGCCGGAACGAGGCTGTTTTGTTTGCAAATTTTTGAATGTGTTAATTTTGATTCCAGCACCTTTGTATCATATTTGTAATAATTATGATTTTATTTTGATGTTGAATGTATGTCAAAATGATTTTGCTCGATTTAGAATTTCCAAGATGATTCTAGTTGATGAATGTGTCAATTTGAGTGTCAGTTCGCTGGGCTTGATGATTTGGTTTGTAACCAATTATTTTGATTAGCTTGAGCTGACCTTTAGATGCTTAGATTGATGATGGAATTTACGGAAATTTTTAGGTTTGATTTTGAATCAATTTAAGTGGAGCGATTTTATTTTTAGTATGACTAGTTAGTGGTATGTATGATAGAATTAAATTGTTCAATTTTGACATCATTGCAACTTGGTTTTAAGGTGAATTAATTTACAACTAATTTCTAGAAATATGGAATTTTAATATTAATATGAGTAAAGGATTAATATCCATATGGAAATTACATACATAGTGAAATTAACCTAATCAATATAAGTATGCAATTCGGTTCAAGTGTTGAAACCGGTTTTTCAAATTGGAATCCAAAATTGTCATTTTCTATTTTACCTTTCTTTATGCATTAGAAAATACATGTTAGGAGTGTATGGAATACATGATGGATGATTATGGACTTAAGCCAATGTGATTGAGCATTCATGGTTATATTTTGTTTTATGGTAAATAGGGCCTGTGTGTCCCTGCCTTTTCTTTTGTCTCCTATATTTCTCTTCTCATCTCAGTGTCTTCAAATGCAAATTGAGGTTTTTCTATTTTTAAAATGTAATTAGTGTAACATCCTTGACCTTCCCCACATGCATTTCTCTTGAACATGTTCATTTCATATATGTCATTCACATGCATACATATGGATTTTGGCTTAAACATGTTCATGATATACACTTGCGGTGTATTGGTTTATTGCAATAGTAATAACTTGCTCATGTCTAGGTATAACTTAAATGAGGATGATAAAGTATTAGAAATAAAATTGACTAAATTAAAAAAAAATTGGACATAATTATTTTAATTAAATTAGACTACTTGATTAGATTGTACTTTTAGTTTTGACTAGATAATAATAATAATAATAATAATAATAATAATAATAATAATAATAATAATAATAATAACAACAGAAAATAGGTTTATTGCAATAGTACTAAGTCGCATGTGTCTAGTTATAACTTAAATGAGGATGACATGATATTAGAAATAAAATTGAATGAAATGACTAAATTGAAATAAAAAAAATTAAACAGTTATTTTAATTAAATTAGACTATTTGATTAAATTGTACTTTTGGTATTGACTAGATACATATAAATATGTAGAAATAATGATAACAATAACAATAACAACGACAAAAGAAAATAATAATAAAAGAAAAAAAAATGGAACGGGAAGGAAACAAAGAAGTAAGGTGGTAAGCTTACCTTAATTTCACCTTTCCACTTCTTTTCCACTGTTGGCTTCTTCTTCCTTTTCTTCTTTTTATCTCTTGTACTTCTTTTTAAATCTCAACCACAAATTGGACCATTGGTAAGTTAATTGTTCTTTCATTTGTTGTTAATAATGATTTGTGTTGATGGGTCATAGTTTATAGTAAGCAAGTGATTGTATAATTATATACCAAAGCTCTCAAATTCTATTTTTAGGGTAGTGACTTAAGGTTTACTTTTCATTATTTTAGAGACCAAATTTGAAAAAGCTCCAAACATAAAACTTGTAGCCCTATGTCATTTTTATAAGTGTTCAAAAGATTGTAAGCATATTTGGAGTTATTTAAGAGAAACCATTCTTGGAATAGAACTTACACGAGTTTGAACCCTAGCAGGATGGCTTATGGTTTTGGTTCATTTTGAATATTATAGATGTCATATTTGAGGCAGTTCAAAACATAAAAATTGTATCTCTATATTTTGTCTATCCCTATACCAAATTTCATATTCAGATTTGTTGTGATTGTTGAGTTATGGTAAAAGGAATCATGACTATTCCTTACTTTGAGTTGTCTGTTTAGTACCCTATGCAGGTCTAGCAAATTTTTTGCCCATATTAAGCTCCTTTGTAATGCCTGGTAAATAGGGCTTGGTTTAAAGAGAGAGTATGTATATATATTGAATATATGAGAGCTATATTGTAAGGATAAAAATGTATATTTGGGGTATACGTAAGGTATATTGGTCGATTTTAGCTTTGATTTGCATTGAGGGATGAAAGAAATGAAGAAGAGTATGAAAAACATAATTCACGCCCGTGAACAAAGTGCTCATGGCCATGAACATCGTGATTAAAGATAAGCATTGATTGTTTTTACTATAGACATTCATAGCTATGAAGGTTTTGTTCATGACCGTGAAGGTCTTGTTCATGACATTGAAGGATTTGTTCATGGCCGTGAATGTCTAGTTCATGATAATGAAGGATTTATTCATGACCGTGAATGGTCTGGTATAAATGGGTTTCCACCTCATTTTTATCACTTTAACCGAGCCTCCAAAGCTCCAAAACCTTAGAAAACACCCAAAACCTCTGAAATTCATCTCCTACATGATATTTGATGGTTTCTAAGTTTCCAAAACGCAAGATCTACCACTTAATAGCAAGATTCAAGCATGGATTTGGGAAATTTACTAAGGAAGAAGATGAAATTGGAGAGAGAAAGTATGGAAGTTGAGGAAGCTTGGGTTTTTCACCAAATCAACCTTCATTTCTTCCTTCTTTGGGTAAGAATTTATGTTTCCCTTCTCCTTTTAACAAGTTTATGGTTGATTGATTCGATTTACCCGAACTGGGTGGGAACCCATTTTCTAAAGGGGTTAGATTGAAGTTTGATCTTAAGTTTTCTTGAGGAAAAACTATCTTTGATATTAGATTAAGTGAGTAACCACGTTTTTAATGAGATTTGAGTGAGTAAAGACCTAGCTTGAAGAATTAGGGTTGAGTTTTATGATTTTCAAGCTTTATGTAGCTTATGTGTTAATGTGTGGCTATGTTTATGACTATGGAGTGTCTTGGTTGGTAGAGAAGCCACCTAAGAGCAAAGACAAGCTTTAAAGCTTGGAGTTTTACATGGTTTCATAGATACAGGCATATACAAGTTCTAAATTGATTTAAATACATGTTTATGTGTTGGTTGGACGACTTGAATGCTTAAATGGTATCTAAAGTACATGGTTGGCATGTGTAAAATCTGTAAAGGATTAAAGAATGAGAATATGGCCTAACAACCTTAAGGAAATGGGAGATAAATGGTAATGAACTATGAATGGGTTGTTAAGGAGAATGAATGACATTAATTGGTTATAATGGGTAATAATGAGAATATTAGCATGTAATAGAAATTTAAGAAAATGATAATGGATATAGGGGATGAGTTAAGTGAGGAAAATGAAATATATTGCATAGAGATGGGTTGTGAATGTTTAACAACATATAAATGTTTAAGAATAAGAATGTGGCTTAGAGACTGCAAGTGAAAATGGTAGTTGCATGTGAATGAATCATAAGTGTAACTAAATGCCTAAATAAATGTATGTTAATGGGGTTGAATGGATTGGTACCAATGGGGGCAAGGGTTGGTGAATATGCTAAGTAAGGAAAAAGGTGAGTGATGCATAAACTAATGTTAGATAAGCATAAAAATGGCATATGTGCTTAAAAGTGTGTATTACATGCATTGCTTGTGATGTTGAGCTTGGTTGTGAACCTAAAAAGGGATGATTTGAGTTATGTAAACTTGTATGTTTGTGTTAAATTGATGTAGATCAAGGACTTGTGAGCCAATCTTCATGCAAGGAGGATGATGCACTTGTCATGCCAAGTGGTGCAATCACTAGATCAAGGGCTAACAAGCTAAGACAAACAATGCAAGGCTATGTTCAAAGCTTGGTAACCAAGGAGATCACAGTGGAGGTGTGCATCAAGGAAGAGATGGAGTTGAATGAAGACCTAAGGCCCATTATATACCTTGGGGTGTATGGAGATCAATCTTCTGTGGACTAGCCCAATGGGCTAGACATGATGGAAGTCCATAATTTGAAGATAACAAGTCATGTGCAATTGATGTGCATATGTAAGGGTTTGGGTTTAATTTGTAATTGGGCTTAATTGTATTAATGGACTGCCATAATCTATTCTTAGCTACTTAGGACTATTTAGGAGTGTGGGCCTTAATTAATGTAAACCCATGCTAGTAGGAATTATATTTGGTTTAGGTTTCCTTAGTCAATTAGGATTTGGGTTATTAGTTGTCATATCCCTACTTTTAAGGGATTATATTAGATTATCCCTATCTTTATGTGATTTGGATAAAGATTAGATTGTAA
>CATIWF010021203.1:0-28614 GCA_949630135.1 Balakata baccata | reverse complement strand
AAAAAAATGAATTTTTATGTTTCGTATTACGGTCTTCATTCTTTGGATGTCGTACATCTCCATTTTTAATGTTATAGGATTTGCATAAGAAAAAATAGGAAGTATATGTCACTTAAAAGATGTAAAAGATAATTAAAAATAACAAGCATTTCTTGTAAAATCATATATATATATATATATATATAATGGTTTATAATTGATTGATTCATGAATTCTTTGAGATAAAGGTGCTCACCACATTTACTCCACATAGTCCATAACAATTTGAGCATAAGGCTTCACTAACGTTGGAGTACCCTCTGACAAGGCTTTCTTTTAGTAATGGGTAAATTTATAACGGTACCAATTATATAAATTATAACAACTCAGTACCTTAAAAATTATTTGTAACACAAAAGTACTCCAATTATATAAATTGTAACAATTCAGTACCATAAAAATTATTTATAACACAAAAATACTTCAACTTTTATTTTGTAACTAAATAGTACTTATATTTTCAGCTATTATAACTCGTTTAGTCAATTAAATCAAAAAAATTTAAAACATACTTTTGAAATATTCAACATCTTATGTATCCCTCAATCTCTTTAACAGAAATATAATATGAAATATCTAGATAGATTTTAACAAAAACAAAATTAATTAAATAACATAATTAGTAAAATTGAAATTTATCTATGAATATTATACCTAATTTTATTTTTATGAATATTATACCTAATTTTATTTTTATTAAAATTTATCTGATGTAGATATTTCATATTACACTTATATTAAGGAGACGAACAATTAAAAACAGAAATACTATTTAGTTACAAAATAAAAATTGAAATATTTTTGTATTACAAAATAAAAATTAAAGTACTTTTATGCTACAAATAATTTTTAAAGTACTGAATTGTTACAATTTACATAATTTGAGTATTTTTGTATTACAAATAATCTTTCAGGTACTGAATTATTAGAGTTATTAGAGGACCGTGGGTGAAATTCACCCTTTATTAATACTTATTTTATTGTTATAATAAATTTTAACAAAATATATAGATAATAAAGTGAAGAATTACATATTCTTAAATCTAAATGAAGGCGTTTTAAAAACCAAAAACAAGTTCAAAGAAAGTGAAAAATTATATTACAAGGAAAAGAAGAAAGAATAGGATCTCTCTGTTTACAACAGAATTTCTCCATCTCGGAAAGTAGTATGATTTAACTGCTCCAACCTTCGTCCAGGATTCATTTGCAGGTTCTTCTAACGACCTTTCCGCTATCAATTTATGAAAATCCACAAGTATCAAGAGAGCAGGTTCCAATCATCAAAATGACGAAAATATCCCTCAAGGTTCAACATATTAGAATGTAGAGAAAGCAAAAACTGAAACACTAATCCAGTCCCTTTGAAGCAAATGAACTCCTTCAGAATCAGAAAGCAGGTAGAAATAGTAGATGCCTTTCATTTTACAAAAAAAATTAGATGCTTCGCTAGCTTGATGAATAAAACCACCAAAATGCAACTGATTATATATTGGCTTCACTTCAATATGCATAAATGTCACAGCACATGCAAACTTCAATTGTTACCCATGCCGATTCATATTGCACTGTAGCATATGCTGTTTAACATCACTCCAAGCTGTATACAGAAGTTTCTTTTCGCATTATAAATAACTATTGTCATCTTACTTGTAGAAGAAAATGAAGAATAGATAATAAGATGATGAATTTTAACCTGGAATGTTGTGATAATCAGGCTCTATTCCATTGCCATTTATGTCCATGTGATTTGGTGTGACATACTTCCCGACAGTGACAACCACTCCAGATCCATCATGAAGCTCAAAAACTGATTGAATCAAACCCTGAAATTATGTGTCCGTACTATACAATTAGAAATGTTAAAATAATCTAGCACTAATTAGCGTGATTCCTCACAGAACCATATCCCATCCAGATCCAACGAATTGGACACTTCGATAGTTGGCTATTTTTACAGACTGGAAACATTTGACATTGAGTTGATCAACAAATGCAAACTACAGCAAACTTAAGTTCCAAAGAAATGGGTCTAATATATAAGCAGCCAGCTTTTAGGGGAATTTTCAATCCAATAAGAAATACACATATATGGAAGTTGATTGGAAAAAGGAGATTCTAGATGGGCTGTGCGGTTTATATCATAACAAATGTCGGAAACATAGAAACACCATAAATAGCATAAATCATTGAAAAAATAAACTAACCTTGCCAAAAGTCCTTTCCCCCACAAGAACAGCTCTACAGTTATCATGAAGTGCAGACGCAACCTGAAATAAGAGTGTCAACTACAATTTTCCAACTGCAGAAGCAAGATAATCACACATGATATGGTAAAAGAACTCACAATTTCACTGGCACTAGCAGTTCTGTTGTTCACCAAAACCTACACATGATGTGATTCAAGCAAATGTCAAAAACACACTTAGAGATTCGTCCAAACAAATAGTTCTCTCAACTAGAATGAAATGAAAACAACGCTTCAAAAGAAGTGCATCAGTTAGAACCATATTCTTCACTTATGTGGACATATAAAAAGCAATTCAACTAGAGGCACAAGGGGATGCCAATCATGTACCCAAAAAAAATCTCATGAAAAGGGGAGGTTTCTTACGTTAAACAACAAATTTACGAAGAGCTAAATCATAGAAGACATGAAATTACATCAACCAGTCATTCAGAATAGGTTCAAAATTCTATCAAGCTAAGCTCATGAATGAAAGCCAACCAATTCCAACTAATTATTCCTTCTCATTGTTCACTACAAGCTGAGTCAAACTGTGAGCAAACATGTTTGGCAATCGAGGCCATCTATTGCTACGATCATATTTCAAGCAGTCAAGTTCAACAGGCTTAATTTCCTGATTGGCTCACTCACATTTTCCACCCAAAATCTAAAACCAGTTTCAGGCCAGTTGAGTTTCTTTTTCATGTAGGACTTGCACAACATGCTTCAGTTTATGTAAATTGAAGCTTAGTTTTAGTGAAATAGTGGCTTAAGGGAAGCTCATGCCTAGTTGCATCCATATTTTTGTTGCTCGGCACTAAATGATCCAAAAGCAAATGAGAAAACAAATAATAATAATAAAATTTTGCTGCTAAAAGGAAAATTCATCAATTTCCAGGTGACTGGCCTAACTTCATATATTGAATAAAACAGAAAGAGTAACTGTTGCTCATATCATACAGATAAGAGATCATACAATAACAGGAGCTGTAATCATCGGTGAAGTATCAGCAACTATAGTGTTTTGGTACTGGGGATCCTTTCCAACAGTATAAATTACCTGTTCATGCACACCATCAGGATAAAATACCAAATAACTGTAATCATTTCTAAGAAACTAAAATCACTAAACTTAACACTAGAAATTACTGGTAGCCCAATTATTAAAAAATAGTTCAGGAACCAAATGATAGCGGATTCCATTATCTGATGCTCTGAATAACAAGAAGGCTATGACTCTTTAATTACTCAGACAAGAAAAGAGGAATTGCTGAAGTAATCCATTGACATATGAATAAGTCATGAGTGTTCACACTCTGAAGTCCACATAAAACTGATTAACAAGTTAAATAGATAAAATAAAGATTTAGAAAGATGTTGTAAATTATGAAAAATGAGATTATACTTATAGCTATATCAAACAAGCAGAAAGCTGGGTTCAAGTCAAATAATATTATAATACAGACAAAACACAACCACTAGTTAGCATAGAGTACACTGCGGTCAGCAACTGTGTCCCTTCAAGTTCTTACTAATGTTACTTCTGAACAATAAATACATCAGTTATAGATTCCAGATGTACCCGCTCATATTCTTTCCTCTCTTTTGCTCTCAGAGAGTAAGCCATGCACACGCATGTAACTTCATTGCGTTACCCTACAAGTTCTCGCCAATGTTACTACAGAACAATAAATGTAAGTGTTGGATCCAAGATATAGCTGCTACCCTCTGTTTTCACTCTCCAAGAGTAAGATATGCATGGCCTGTCAAAAGCAGCTAAAAGAAAACTAGTTGAGTAAATTACTAAAATCCCTCAACAATTGGTGATATTCACATTTAAATCCCTGCTTATTCAAAAGTTAATTAAATTGTCATGACATTTAATTCTTTAACAGTATTTCCATGAGTAATTTATTTAAAAATCCATTAGTCAAATACTATAAACCCCATGACATTTGATGAAATTCATACTCGCGATCCTGCTTTTCAAAAGTCCGCGAAATAGTCATTGGCATCTGTTTCCATCAATCATATAATCCTTCAATTAGGATTTTATATAAAAATTGTCAGTCAATACTTTTAAAAGACAGTCAAAGGCTAAATTATAAATCTTTAAAATTCTAAATCTATCCTTATTGCGTCTCAGGCACTATTCTTAAAAGAAACCAAATATTTTGAAATATATATGTATTATATATACCACAAATTATTGTTATGTTAAAGGATTGAATCGCTCATAACAATAAGTTCAATGATATCATGAACATTATGTTAAATTTATCTCTCAGATACTACCAAAGAAATTTGAAGAAATAAAAAAGAATATACATGCAGCTTTATATAATTATGAGCAAAGATGTTTTCAACTTTCTTCTTTTTTTTTCTCTCCAACTAACTAGTGTTGCTACTCTTAATTTATGGTGCAACGAATTGATGCAAGAAGTTGTTAACTATGGCAAATTATATATATAAAATCATTTTAAACATATAAGATTATATTTCTTATACAATGTTTTTATTAGAAACTTATAGATTCTAAATTATAAAATTATAATTTACATTGAAAATTATAAAAGCAAAAGAAATTAGAAACAAATGAAATAGACCTTTTCAATATGACAGTTTTACATCAAGTAAAATCATTTCAAAATTTGATTTTTATTTCTCGAACAGTTGATGAGAAAAGAGATTTCTCTACTGAAATGCTTTTTATTATTGCACAATATACCTTTGTATTCCAAATTGTTTTTTTATATAGAAATATGCTTTTTTGGAATTATCATTTAAAAAGAAGTTATTTATTGCTATAGTTGGATGTGAAGATTTTTATTATATCCAAAAAAAAAGCCATTTTTTTCTACTCTATTTATTATATCTATATTTATATATATATATATATATATCTAGTCTAAAATTATAATCTTTGCAAAAAAGAAGCCTATTCACCCATTTATTTAAATTTTTATCTTTGTTGCCATATTACATGTAAAAAGAACATATCAACAAAGTTTAAGAACTGAAATTTATTTTATTTATCCTAAACATTTTTTATCAACAAACCTTCATTTTTTTCCCCAATAAGTGGTCAAACTTCAAAAAAAAAAAAAAGAGATTTGAAATTCAGTTTTCAAATTTGAATGGAATATTAACAAAATTTTTAAAATACTTGGTTTCTCTACAAATTACTGCATTTAAAAGCAATGAGGTAACATTGGAATCTAAAATTACTATTCAGCCTTGACTTGCCTCAGAAATCATTAACTAACGAATTTTTAAATAAAACCCCATTGGAAGGACTATAAATTTGATGAAATTAAATGATAAGGACTATTTAATTGACTTTGAGAAAAACAGAGATGCAAGTATAAACCAAAATTCCAAGGGCTTTAGTAACTCAACTTAAAGATTCCTAATGCAGACATTATATCATAGTCAGAATTAATTGTCAATAATAACTATTCAATTGATTTTTAAAAAGTAGACAAGTGGAGGTGAATATCACCAAATGTCAAGAGGGTTTTAGTAATTTGCTCAAACTAATTCCTAGGACCTCATATTCTAACCAACTCTCAATAAAATAGACTGTTGACATATAAAAGTAGAGACTAAATTCATATGCAATACATGTTTGAGCCAAGTGTTCAAAACCATTTGTCATGCATTAGAACAGATTAACTAAGAAATTATCTGAAAAAGAAGAAACCATTGAACTACCTTAACAAATCTAGATGACACAGAAAGTCCACAAAAAATTGAACGAAAAATAAACAATAATAATTTCAGGAGCCCCATGAGCAAATGAGAAAGAGGACAGAAAAATAGTTCTTCATCAAAGTTCAACTATTATTAATCCACATACCGTCTCCCCTTCATTTAGAAAGAGCTTTGAGATTTCAATCCCAGCCTGAAATAAGCGAAACGAATAATCAAATTACCACAACAGTCAACAGCACTCAATTATGAGAAGTAAATTAAAGAACATAGCATAAAAACTATGATCATGTCTTTGACTATTAACCCATTGTACATCTTGCAGTATCTGTTATGGTGAAACTAATGCTACTTTTTAAGATGCATAGGATCACTTAAACATAGATGTTCGCAAGCACATGCTAAGGAATTCATGAATGTATGCACATCTAACCCTAGGGTTTCATAGTGTGAGTCTCCGTTTCCAAAATCCATGCCCTCTCTGTCTCAAAGTTATTCATTAATAGGAATTGATTAACAGCAGAGCATATTGAGCTAAAGCTGATTACAAAAGGCAAACTTCAAACCTGCACTAGTCCACCAAGATTATCTCTAAGATCCAGAACAAAATATGAGGCACCCATGTCTTGAAGTCGCTTCATTGCTGCCAAAAAAGATTTTTTATTTAATTCGGTTAGGCCAGCAAGAACTACATAGTTTTAACCATACCACTAACAAAAACATCAATGATGTTTTTAAGCTCTACAAAAGCATATTCATCCAAGCTATTCAAATAGATGTAACAATCAAATTGGCGGCGGGGTGGGGGGGGAATTTGTTGTTGGGGGTGCGGGAGGAATAAAAAAAACAACGACAACAAAGGAGAGACTACCTTTTCTTCTAGAGATAGGAAATCATGAGGGGAATAGCAGACCAAAAGCTATGAACTTGGGTGTGGGTCTTTCGTAATCATAGAATGTCCTCACTTTTTCTTCCTTATCTTTTAATTTTTCATTAATGGTTTAATCATTCATATAGTATGCATGCATTGCACGGGCCTAATCTTTTTTATATATATATTTTACACCCACCTAACTCTTTTTCAACCAGACTTTGGCAGAATATCAGAGCAAGTACAAGTATTAGTAGCATAGCAAAAATGTCTTTTCGACATTAATATGTTTGCTCGCAATAATTGAGGCCTCTTGGGAGAATCGATGACTGCATCTTTGATGCACTTGCTAGTACTAGTACATTTGAGATTCTTAATTGGCTAGTTATAAATAGGCCAGACTATGGAACAAAGGATTATGGACTTACCTACAACAAGGTACTAATGGCGATTCTCAAATATCATAGAAAAGAATGTGATATGATAAGATAGAATGCAATAGAAACACGCAATGAACGGGTTATCTACTCTTAATGATCAAAGCGAACCCTTTGATTTTGAATTGCAAGAATACTAGCTGTCTCTTCCGTGATTATGGGATCTGATATGGGCTGTTATTACGGGATTATATAGGCTAGCTGTATATTCTATATATTCCTTATTTAAATACAGAGATTTGTACATATACCTTGTACTGGAGAATGAAAAATATAAGAAATAGTAGTGTTTCTTCCTCTAAAATCCTCTCTTTCTCCCTTCTCTTCTGAAACTTATCATGAATTATAGAATTTGGAATCAATCAAAATCTCTCCAAATAGGATTTGAACCAACGACCAGTCGGTTAAGATAGGTCTTTGAATATTCGAAACTGCCTGGACTATTTTAGCTTCACCACTTAAAAAATTACAAACAAACGGTGCACCACAAAGTCATGACTAGCATCAAAATAGACTATATTATAGCACCGCATTTTCCAAAATCTCAGCTTTGTAATGGCTATTTTCTTCTTTCTGTTGTAAAAAAAAATTAAATAAGTTGGATAAAAATATTAAAAGAAAAAGAACAAAACAAATTAGGTTGTGCCGCCATATTTTTTCAATTCTGATGTGTAAGAAAATGCAAAAACAGCAGTGGAACCAACAATGTCTTGTTAGACATCATTACATCAAAACAGATTGCTATCAGATAGAACCAAACGAGCTAGTTCAAAAATGAAAAAAACAATAATTAAGCTTCAATCCCATTCTAGATGAAAAAAGACATAAAAGGACAGCAGGAAAAAGACAAAAAAAAATATTAACTAGATCGTTCTTCAAAAGACCAATGATGCAGAGGTATTCATTGGAGGTAAACAAATACAAGTTCATGCATAATAAAGATATGCAACAGATGCGTTGTCATAGCTTCTATTCTACAACAAAACTAGCATCACCTAGCCAAAATAGATAAACATTTACCAATTACCAAATCTTTTCTAGCCAATGCATTGAATTCTTTTAAGCGCATATACCCAACAGACGAGCTGCCTTTATCCACTTGTTCCAAGCGGTAAAAGACCGGAGTTTGAGCAACAAGCTGTCTCTGAACCTCTAAGGATTCAATAGGCCCACAGTTGCCATGCTTCACCTACAAATGACAGATGTAATCTCAAAAAAACAAAATTATGGAACCATATAGCAGTGCTTTTGCTCAGGCCAATTTTAACCTTAATAGTCACAAATGTTTCATTTGGGCCCTGTAACAAAGATGAGACTTCAAATGCTGATTTCCCTTTGACATCCTCTCCATTAACAGCTAAGACTTCATCACCCTAGAAAAAGAATTTAGATTACAAGAGAGGTCATCAATATAATAGTTCTCATGGAAAAGAAATACAACAATGTAAACCAAATAGAAACATCTGCATCATTTCAAACCAAATGGACTAAAAAGTAAAAAGGCGAAAAGAAGTCAAAATAAGATAAGTAATCAAATCTAACCATTCAACTAGCACAAAATCATAATTTCTAATTCACCACTCACTTAAAGACGAGAATGTTTTCAAATGCTAACTGCAATAAAAATTAGCATGCAGGGAGTAGCACAGTTGAAAACTCAATGGCAGGCTTGGCAGTTGAACATAATATTGAGTCTTAAAACGAGAAAATTAAATATTCATAGAAACCCACATGAATTGACCATAGTATTATTCTTTCACTCGTGCAAGTAGGAGACGGGGGGTGTGGAGAACAGATGTATGAAGTTTCCAAGGAGAAGGTTCATCATTTAATCATTTGTATGCCCAAAACTAACACTCCAATTTAAGAAATATAGAAGCCCAATCCACATTCAGCTGCAAATGATACCAGATCTACAACCTAGTAATTTTCTAATGGTGTATGCAAAATACCCATTTTTTTCAGATTTTGTGCAGTGAACATATATGACCATAACTTGTTAGAGATAATGACAATGAAAAGAATTCTTGTTGCAAAAAAAAAACAAAGTTATCCTCCAATCATAAAGTCGATTTAAAAATCAAAATTTAGTGAATTCTAAGATTCATTGGGATTTAATTAACTATGGAAAATAGTGACATCAACTAGAAAAGATATAGGCATTTGGTATCCGCAGTTTTTCTTACCTGCCTGACACCAGCAGTATGGGCTGGCCCATCCAGTAGGAGCCCTAGTACCTTCAGTTTCACCCCTCCATTCCCATCTGGAACTTCCCTAAGGTTTATTCCAATACCACTCATGTCATACCTTGCCATCTTTGAGAACTTTCACAATGACAAAGGGGAGGCATAACATGCAATAAGAAAACTGAAAAGTACATAAGCAAAGCCATGTGCTTCGTGAAGAGAAAAGTTCCAAGTGCTAGATGAATCAAAAAACACTATAAAGACATGGATGGATGTATTTTGCACAAGAACGTTTCACATCTTAAATTAAATAAAGTAACTAATTTTGAAGAAACAATTAAGACGTAATCAGAAATTATGCTCAACTGAACTAAGTTTTGGCCCAATCTAGTGCAGATTGAGTTGGCCAACCTCTTTCTCCTTTCTACTAAATTTTGGATAGCATTTATACAAAGGTTTGATGATGCTAAATCCTTCTTAACCACTTCATCCAATCCCCCATGGATTTATTTCTCATATAGTGATACATTTAGAAATTTTGTTGCCAAAAAAATGTCAATTGAAGAAAAAGGTAACTCAAGCCCAAAAAAAAATGACACTCAATTTTTTACTAGCTTGCCACTGACTCATGTTCTCATGATAAAGGAATTAGCCCTCTACAGTGTCTAGACATCAATACCACATTTTCTGATTTTCAAATAAATGAACCCTTATTAAGTTGCAATATTTCATATGAATACCACCAAGTTCAAGAACATAAAATTACATGCCATATGAAGCTTGCTTTCCGAATTTAAAGTTTTGTTACAGAAGCAATCTTCTACTATGAGCTAAAACTAACCTTAATATTATTATATAGCCCTCAGAAGTAACATCCAATATATAAATAACTTCTTCTGAGTAATACTATTCTTTATCTAGCTAACAATTTGATCTGATATATATCGAATCTTAGGCAAACTATTACCAAAGAACAAATCTAAGAACAGCTATTCACAGAAAATAGCTAAGCTAATCAAATTTTTAACCAAAGAAAATGGCAAAATATAGATCCTGGGACCGACTACCTCAACAGGTGAAAGAAAACGTGTATAAGGATCACCCAAGCTGGCTAGCATCCTCCTAATTATATCATGAGCCTTTGATCTGCTCTGAATGGAAGTGCTTCGTATATCTTCCCTTTTTTGCTGTATGCAGAACAACGCTTCTCGTGTCAAAAACAGTCCATTATAGTCTAATGCTTAGCAAACATGCAAATTAACAAACCATACATGATCTACACAAAACTAAAAGAGGAAGGTCAGAGAAAGAACGTGCCGTTGGCATCTGGTAAAAATGTTAAAACAAGCCATTTCTCCGAGGGACCACATGAACTGTCGACCCCATCAAATGCGCAGAACAATCAGTCGTTTAGCCAAAAGATTGGTGGTAGAAAACGGCAGTTCTTTCTCTAGGAGGGCATGCCGTTTACCCGTTGGGAACACAGCCAACGATTACAACCGCTTTCAGTTCACACAGTATAACTCTATTATAAAACAATGGGTTGGCCGCAAACATTTGCGACAAAGTCCGATGAGGAACGAAAGTTTCCTCAAACAGCCATTGTATTCATTGAATTTTAAGCGAAATTCGTTGTCTAAAAGGGCTTGAAATTTCTCCACAGATCTTTTTATTAATTTATTTATTCTTAAATTGTCAGTTTCAGCTCAACATAGAAGTCATAAAGCGTTTGGATAGGTAAATTGCATGTGATTGCGAGTTACCTGCCAAGATTCAGGAGTCCATCGATGGCGCGCAGTATGGAGAAAGCTGTCATTAACAATCTGCCAAGCTTCCTCCACAATTCCCTCATTCGTCACAAATTGGCGCCCGCTAATCTCTTCTTGCTTATCCTCTTCATCTTCCTGACAATACTCTGCCGAAGGAGGCGAAGGTAGCTGTAGTTGACCGTACGGGGTTTCAGATGCAAGGGAAGACGGAGAAGAGAGTATAAAGTTGAAAGAAAGAACACTAGTGAAGGCCGCAAGCAAGGTTTTCTGGGCCCAATTGCTGTCCTTACTAACGGTGGTGGTCAGTTTAACTAGGGAATGATTGGATGGTGTTGGTGACGATGATGATACTGATAGGGGGAGAGTAGCAATGCTGCTGCAGAGCAAGACCCTCATCTTTGATAGTGGTTCTGCTAATGCTTTGGTTGGATAGTTTAAAATGCAAGATGTTCTTTTAGGCTGCGGTCGGTTATATATTTAAGTACTTGGAACCGCGGGATTTTCTTCTGGTTACGCTTATCTGATCCTTGCGAAGATGAACCCCGATCTAGTCCTGAATATTGTTTTACAACCGTCGCCTGGGGTTTTGGTTTTGATCTATGATGCAATACTCATTGTTGTAAAAATCAGTTCGGTTCAACAGGTTTAATTAGAAACCGGATCCCAAGCCAAGCATGTTTGAGCATTACATTTTGGGAATTTTTAAAAAATGGAAAAAAATAATAAATAACTACAAAAATATCCATAGTTAATGTTTTTTTCAATAATACTGAAAATGCATAAAAATAATTACAACAGTACTGAAATCTAAAAGTCATCCCAAAATATGTCTAGACAGTATATCTGTAAAATATCTTCGTTATATTTTGGACATATTTTAGTTCAATTTTCATCGAATAATAATAATAATAGAATTGAATCCAAATTCAAAAATATTGTGAATTCTCAAACTAACAGCATTCAATTCATTATTAAGCATAAAGTATACTTTTTAAAATACTTTAAGTATTACATGGAAATACATTGGAATTCCTTAAATATATCTAGAGAATACTTTCCTTCATTTTAATCAAAACAAAGAGAAGAAGAAATAAATAATTAATAAATTATTTAATGTGTTTGCTTGTTTTGTATAATTTCTTGTAGACCATTAAACAATATTTATATAGTTCATTGTATAACTTTGAGATATACTTTTGGAATATATTGAAAATACTTTTAGTCTTCTTTGGAAATTTTCTATGTATATCTTAGAAATACTTTGGGTATATAATGGAAATACTTTCTGAATACTTTGGAAATATCTTGAATATCCTTGAAAATATTTTAAGTACACTTTAGAAATTTATTGAGAATCCTTTATAAGTAATTTTATGGGAATACCTTGAATATACTTTTGAATATTCTATAAAAATACCTCAGGCATATATACCTTAATGATTTTTTTAAAGAAAAAAAAGAACGAAGGAGAAGAAGAAGAAGAAGAAAAGAATGAAATTCAATCCAAAGTTAAAAATCATTTAAAAATTCTCAAGTTAATAGAGTCAATTCAGATTTACATTGAATATCAGATTCAGTTCAACAAAAAAATATATAATTACAGTAGCATTATCATAAATTTATCAAATCTAACATATTTCATAAAGGTGTCAAAATGGGTTGGCGAGTCATGTTCGTGTCATATCAACCTACTCGAGTAATACGATTATGGTCAACACGAACACGACCCATTTATTAATCGGATTGATACGAACACAACACGAAAATTAAACGGGTCATACAACAATTGTAACGCATTTAACTTTCTTGCCGTATTTGGGTTATAAAATCTAACATGAACATAACACAATTATATTTTTTTGGATCATTTGACATGATATGATACGATCCGATACGATTATGCTTTTGGAGTCATTTGACACGACAAAATACGATATGATTATGTCTTTTTTTGTCATTTAACACAATATAACACGATACGAAAATGATATTTAAATATTATTTTGTTAGAAAATGACACTATTAATTTTGATATTTCAATAAATTTATGCATGTTATAAATAAATTTGGTCAGGTTGACATGACACAACACCACGCCATACCAAAAAATTAAATGGGTTGCAATGGATTCGCGTGTCAACCCGTGACACAACACGATTTAAGCCGTATCATAGATAGGTCCACCCGTTTATGGTACGAACACGTATAAGTTTAATGTTAATCCATTAATTTTACGTATTTCACATGTCGAGTTCAAGTGTCATGACCCATTTTGACATCCCTAGTATTTTCCAACATAACTACTACAAATACTGATAACATTGCCATTGAACACCATTTCAGCAGTCGGACACCATTGTTATTGTCGTTGCAGTAGCTTCTTCCGCATTAACATACCATACAAATACAATTGTTATCGCGATGTCTCAAGTAGTGCAAAAGAGAGAAGGAGAAGACGAAGAGTGAACAAAACATCAAAGAAAAAAGTGTGCACAAAAGAAATTAATATCATTAAAAATGAAAAGGAAAAAAAGTTAGTAATTTTGAAAAGAAAAGTTAAAAACGGGTAACTTGCGAAAATTTCTCTTAGATTTGGGAGAGATATAGCTCAAGCCTAAAACCAATTACCCAATTGGATTAAAGGAAAGAGGAATTTATACAGAACACAAATTTTCAAAGTTTTTTTTCAATTTTACCAGTGATTTGCCGTGTTTTCATTGTCATCTTTGTTATTTTCATTTTTAGTGATTTTTTCTTCTTTCTTTTCAAATGTGAGAAACATTGTGTATTTATCTCATATTTTCATTTAATTGAGAAAGAAAATGGTAATTTTTTATCTTTTAAACATAAATTAAGAATTTCGCCACCATTTGTCTTTATGTATTCATTTATTTATTTTTAATTATTGTTTAGCTAACTTAATTAGCAAAAGAAATATATAAATTTGTAATTAATTAACTTAATTACCAAAGTAAATATTGGGCAAACCTTAATTATAAAAATAAATATGTAAATTAGTATTAATTAACATAATTAAAGTTATTTACTTTGGTAAATTTTAGGTAGATTTTTTATCATTTTTAGTTAAGAGATTGAGTGGATGTAGAATAAATATTGGGTAAATATTAAGTAAACTTTATGTAACTTCAATTTTCATTATTTTTATGGTAAATCTTATGTAAACTTCGGTAAACCTTGGGTTTTCAATTTTCATTAACTTTTTAGTAAACCTTGATAAATTTTGAATAAATCTTGTGTAACATTAACTTTTATTAATTTTCTGGTAAACAGTAAATAAATTTTGGATATAACTTAAATAAACATTAAACAAATATTGAATAAATCTTTTGTAACTTTAATTTTCATAAATTTTCTGGTAAATCTTGTGTAACTTTAACTTTCATTAATTTTCTGGTAAATACTGGGTAAATCTTGGATATAACTTGAGTAAATTTTAAGTAAATCAAGAATAAACTTTTTGTAACTTCAATTGTCATTAATTTTCTAGTAAATCTCGGGTACTTTAGTAATTCTTGATTTTAGTAAATTTTGAGTAAATTTTATATAACTTTAACTTTTCATTAATTTTCTGATAAATATTGAGCAAATTTTGGGTATAATTTGAGTAAACTTTAAGTAAATATTGGATAAACCTTTTGTAATTTCAATTTTTATTAATTTTTTTTAGTAAATATTGGGTAATTTTTGGATGGACATTGATAAATCTTAAGTAATCCTTGTATAATTTCAACTTTCATTAATTTTTTAATAAATATTTGATAAATTTTGGATATAATTTAAGTAAACATTAAGTAAATCTTGGATAAATATTTTATAACTTCAATTTTTATTAATTTTCTAATAAATTTTAGATAAACATAGAATAAACTTTGGATAAACATTTATTTTTTGTATTTTTATAATATTTTTATATGCTTTTAACATGTTTGGAAAAAATTTTAATGGGGATATTTTTGTAAATATTTTAGTATTTGGTTTTATTTTTGTAAAATTCCCAACAGAAAATCGGTTTATCTAGATTAAGTTGGACAATTTATTCGATCATTTTTTATTTTATATAAAAAATCATAATTATGAAATACGACTTGACTAGTTCAACCGACTTAATCAGAAAACTGACTCTAAAGCCGGACGGGTTATAGCTTGAGACTCGTAAGAGGAGCAAAAACTGGTGACCCATCCAAATTAACAACAAACTTGTCAACTCTATTCAGATAAGCATGTGGTTTTTAAATTAACCCACTTTATAATATATTTTTATCATTAAATACAAATCGGTAACAAGCCTTTTAATTATATAAATTAATATCAAAACTTCTAAAAAATTACTATCTAATACCCAAATTCAATTTCTGATAAAATAAATAAATAGCAGCCTATCAACATATCACACGGCTGCACCAAGATGGTGCCTGTGACGAGAGATGTAACAGGAATAGTTGTGGTGAGGAGTTATGGTGAGGGTAAACTTGAAAATTAAAATGAGTATTCTTATCACCAATTAGGCAAATAATCTAATAAACATTAGAAGGGTAATTGCAGAATCACCACTAGCAACTACAGAGCTACAAGAAGCTGCTTTATGGAATAAAAACAATAAGTCCATAAAAGCTTGCTAGAATATTGTTCAGCAGAGGTTAGGTAGTCAATCTAAACCACAAAGGCGAATTTTACTATATTGAGAACAATGGAAGAAAGACGGAAAAAATATCATCCACTAACCCAAATTAGCACACGTGTACCTAGGTTAACCAGAAGATAAATATCTAAAATACAACCTCATGGCTCAGGGCAGTAGCCAGACTGCGGTCAATTTGGACTACCGACAATCATACATAAATTATTCAATCACAGGAATGCCTGTGATTGGCCGCTTCTTCAAACTCGCTACAAGACCCTGAAAAACCAGGAGGTGATGAGATTTAGTAGCTGTTTTGCCATAATTGTTGACTCTGTTTTGAGGGTTGGCCTTGAGAACCACCAAGAGATGCATCCCTAGAGTTTTGCTGCTGATGTTCCAGCGATATACCTGTTTGGGAATGATAATAATTTGGGTAACCAAGAGCCCCAAAATGCTGTGACAGCTGTTGACCTTGTCGAAATCCACCAGGCTGTTGATTCTGTCCCTGGAAGCTGTAATATGTGCTTGCCGGAACAGCAGACATTGTTCGTGAACCAGGCCCATGTACCCACATGGCCGAATTTTCATTCTGACAAAAAACCAAAAAAATTATCCACTTGAGATTCACACAAGGAACATAATGTGTTAAAAAATACAAATAAAAAAAAAAAAATATATTCACTAACTACAAAATAATCGCACTAGACATTTTTTGAATATGCAAGTAGGATATTTCATTTACAATTAGTGAATGCAGACCTAATAATTCTAAGCCATAAGATTTGTTGATTCTCAGTTGAGATTTACCTGTTGAAGCGAGATCAAATGGTTGCCATCCTTGTATTGAGAACTTAAAACATCATCATATCCTATGGTTGTCCCACCAGGAGCAGTGGGGGGATTTAGAGGAAAGTTCCCTGCAGGAATGCTCGTCGAACTCCCAAAACCATATCCAGAAGCAACAGCAGCAGACTGAGGCAAACTGCTTACAGAAACACTGTTCTTGTATTGTGGGAGTACTGCTGCCAAAGACTGATGATATGTGCTATTGCCAGCAAATGTCTGTTGAAAAGCTGATGGCATGTAGGTGTAGCTCTGTGGCAAGAAAGGATAGCCAATCATGTTGGCAAAAGGTCCCAACGGAAGGGTAGGTTGTGAATAAGGATGAACAGCAAGGTGTTGTTGAAGAGTAGGTCCTGTGGCAACACTGGCACCAGGATGAGACTGTTGAGTAGGTTGAGGTGCAGAAATACTTGCTGCTCTTAGAGCCTAACACATGCAGAAGAAAAATCAGCAAAAAGGAGGACAAAACTGATAAAACAATGGACTCAAACTACATTCCTTTTATCATCTTATCACATATATCATCCTCTGAGCTTGAGGAGCAAACCTATATAATATAAAACATGCTTCGATACCACTACACAACCTGATCTCATTTTATTTTCTTATCCATTTACATTGTTGCATACAGTTTTCATATTTTACTGATGTAAATAAAATAATCTGATATAATTTGCTAACAATAAAAGAGCAAACTTTACAGGCATCTGATTTGAGAATTCTGTAGTAGAAAACAATGGCCATTGCCAAGATCATTACTATTATTATCTTTAGGCTTAAGGCACTCCTTGTATTTGTCCCGTTTCGCCATTTAGCCCCCTAAAAATGTTTTTTGGTTCAGTTTGCCCCTAAATTCAGTTTTTGGTCCATATTGCCCCTTTGTATTTAGAAGGATATAACCTCCCACCCTCCAATGCTGACATGTCAACATGTCATGTCAGCATTGGAGAGCGGAAGGTTACATTTTTCTGAAATGCACCAAAAACTGAATTCAGAGGGCAAATTGGACAGAAGAAAAAAAATTTAGGTGGCAAAATGGCAAAAATGGACAAATACATGGGGTCAAATATGACTTAACCCACTAAAAGAGAAAAGTTAGAAGCATCAATATAAGCAAAAGAAGACTCCAATAAGGTGGAAATGACAAACCCTAATCCAAGATTATTCAGCCATGTGCACTTGTGCAGCAAAAAGTACAGCATTATGAAGTCTTAAGAATCATAAGAAAACGATAAAATAAGAAAGAATATTAATGCAATTTTTATGGGAAAGATTAAGTGGAAGAGAAACAAAGTATTGCCTTCTTATCACACTTGGTTAAACATCATATTGTAGCCATTAAAAGGAGAAAGGCTAAGATTTCCAGAGTTCAGTATATTGATGTGATTCTAACCTGGTTATTACATTTCATGTTTCCACCAAATGAATTTAACTTAATTCTTTACAAAGTAAAGAGTAATTTCTTCTCAATTGCACATCAGAAACAAGAAATTTCAAGAAGTTCAACAATGCTGCAGTAATGGATATACCTCAGGCATGGAAATGCTTGGTCCACTTATAGAAGAAGCTGTATTGCTGTATTTGGTGGGCATTGATTGTGTAACAGGGAATGGAGAGTATGGAATGTCAGACTCTCTCCCAGGTTGAACAGTTGAGGCCAACAAAATGCTTGGCAATGAATTTGTATAAGCCTGATGTAATTACAACGCATTAGCAAGAGAAAATTCAACCAGATCAATATTGTATGCATTATGTGTAAGAAAAATAAACATATGCACAAAAGATAGGCACAACATAGAGACATTCAACAGGCTACTGAAGATTAAGGACGATAAAAATAAATCAAAGAACTTCAATATAGTAGTGGCAAGGATTCACTTTAGATTAAGAACTCCTTTCATTTCTCTAATGAAGTACTTATGTTAAAATTTGATACTTTTCTTGTTTTATTTAGATATTGGGCAAATATATTGCCATATCTGGGAAAGTAGAAGTCAGTCAAAATCAAGCCCTTCAAACAAAATCAATAGACCATGAAGAATTTTCTTAGTTTTGCTAAAAACCAACTCATTTTCTTAACATGTAAAGTTGAGCTCAAGCAACTCTGAAGCACAAACACGATTCATATTATCTTAGCAACTATACATTTCAACACATTATGCATTTCATGAAGTTAGCTACATTACCATCACACTTGAGAATGGAGTAATGTTCTGCATCTGGGAGCTTGTTTGTGTGTTATTGAATGCAGCATTCAGTTGCTGAGAGCTCTCATAAGTATATCCAGGTGAAGATGAGGGGAATGAATATTGATTTCCTTGAACAGCTTCAGAGGTTTCCTCCTTCAATACCTCTGGCGGCGGAACTGCAGCTGGATCATAATTACCAGGACTAACCCCAGCTCTATGTATCAAATTTTCATCTGCAGTATTTCTGAGATGCTCATCACCAAAATAATCGGTATTTCTGCAAGAAGACATTTTGAAAGTTATCATAAACAGCAACAGGAAAGATAGCAAGTTACTATCAGGAGGGAATAAACAAACCTAGCATCTGAGTGCAAAGTGGATGAAGCATCCACCACTTCTGATGACTCTTCCAGGTTACTTTTTGAGGGCCTTGATGCATATGGCCCTGAAAAAGCAGAACAAATGCCAGATCCAAAACTACCAAAGCTTAAGTGTGAGCAGTCTTGAGCATGAACTTGCAGGTGATTTGGAATTATTACAGAAGGATTTTCCTCCTCATGAGATGCTGCTTGATCATCCTCCTGTAAATTTAGTTGCTGCAAGTTTGCAGCAACTGATGAAGCACCATCTTCAGCTGTAATAGCAAAATAACAATGAGAATAAATGTAAAAAGCATTGTCGAGCAAACCTTAGCAAGTATATTGACTCTATGGATCAACAATTGAAATAGTATAACAAGTTGAAAGTTAACAAATGAGGAAAAGCAATCAACATTACATTCGGCAGCAACCAGCAAACCATTTAATGAATCATGGAAGGAAAATAGTGGAAACAGTATTAGCAGACCCAGAGAGAGAGAGAGAGAGGCTGGGGAAGGATCTCATCAATCTCCTGATACTAAAGTTATTCACTTCATACTGCAAATGTACTAGGTTGAAGGACTTCAGGCTGCATTTGGATGCAGAACAAAAAACAAGAAAAATCCAATAATTTGCTGTAAAAAATACTTGTCACTTAAATGAGATTAATGGGTAAAAAAAGATCTATAAGGCATATAGTTAAACTCATTTGCAATTTTATGCACATATTCTGATCAAATCATGATATTTGAATTTCTAAGATAAATCTTGCTATAAAGTCATGACCAAAACACACAGACAACACACACACACACACACACGCACACACACATATATATATATGAAGGACAAGTAAAATTATCAGAACATTTAGAACAACCCTGCAGCCACTATCATCAAAGTTGGTATGCAAAAACTAGGAGCAAAAATGATACCCTTTAATAAAAAAAGTAAAAATAATAATAATAATAATAATAATAATATAATAATAATAATAGAACAAAAAAAAAATGTATATGAAAATGAATTTGCAGACCAAGGTAAATTTAATGCATAAAACTCACCGTCATCCTCAAAAGCATGTCTGTGAGGCTGGTAGGAACTCACATTCCCATACAAATTACCATCAAACATTGATGAACCCATAGAACCATCTTCTGTTACATTTCTACTGGACACAGAAGCAGGTCCAACATGATTTCCGTTAAAAGTTTCAGTATGGCCATCTTCAGCTGTTTGTACTTCATCTAACTGGGAATTAATATGCTGATTAACTCTTTCCAAAGGCAAGTTAGATGGATCAACATAAAGCTCTGACTCTGAAGGTGCTTCTAAAACAGAGGGCAAACTACTAGCTGATGGTTGCTCAATAGATGGCCATTCATCATTAGATTGAAGATGGTGGCTTGCAATAACTTCTGGCTCCTCATTAATTTCTGGCACCTTGGCAGCATGATTTTCTGACAAAAGCAGATCACGATTTGATGCTGCTACAGGTGATGCTGCAGGATGGCGATGATTAACACCATGGTGAGGTGGCATGACAGATGCCTTATTATATGGCCTACCCATCTTCACAATGTCAGCCATTGATATTTGACCTGGTACCACCAACCAGGAAGATTGAAATGCAGGAGGAGGTTGTGATGACAAAGAAACTCCATCACCTGCACCTACAGTTGAAATTTTATTTTCTGCAGCAAAAAGTTCACTGCAAAAAAATGTATTGTGACTATCAGAAACAGTAATTTCCAGAACACGAGCAGTGAGATAGGTTGACATTTTTTAACATAAAACAGCTGCAGTAGCTGCATGCATCATACATGCATCACTAGCCATATGCATTATGCAGCACCAATTGCTGTATAAATAGCATATGCACCAATAAATCATCAGAACATGATAAAATATGAAAAATCATAATCTAAAGAATTTCAAAGCTTCTTTTAAAATTCTAGAACATCTGCTCCCTCATCAAAATTTATGGTGGAAAAATATCATCCAGACGGTTAAAACCCAATTAAAGAACAGTCTACTATGGACACAAGTGCACCACACTTACCTAATATATCAGCCGTAAGATTCTTTTCAAACTTACTAATATTAAAGCCCATCAATTAGAAAATGACAGGCACATAATTCTTCATTCGGATATACAGAAACATGGCACAAAGAACTAGTCTGAAGAAATAATAATTTTACATTCACGAAAAAATTACTTATCACCATGGATATTCTCTGAGTCAACAGATGATGAAAACTCCATCTAAGACTAGTGCTAGAGTTAGAATGATTGAGATGGAAGTTGCCATGTGTTCTGTTCCAGTAAGACACTACAAAGATCAGCCACCATCCAAGCAGAAGAAGCAACCTCGATAAACTATCCATATGCATAACCACAGGCCTGAGGCCAGTAATTTAAGGATAGCAATCTATTATAGCAACAGGCTAAGAACTTGTTTGAGAATATTTGGAGTGGGTCATGAATAATAAGAGCTGTATGCCTGATAAAACAATGTAAAAGCACAAATAAACGTAGAATAATTATACTGCCTATCTTTCCAGAAACTACAAAATACAGAATTTTGTCACATTTCAGCACCTGAATCAGCAAAACCATAAGATAGTTATCACTACCAAAGCTTAAAAGGGATGACCTGTTCATTGCCGGTTGTTGATTAACATTATTTCCTTCCACACTGGATGCAAATAATGAAGAATCAGCATAAGAATGTGTTCCATTTTCCTTCTTATAAGCTGGTTTACTGTACAGAACACCAGAGTCTGTAGAATTGTGGAAAAAATATCAGAAAAAAAATGACAGACCTGATAGATGATCCATGATTGTCAAGGACCAAAATACTTTCCGACTTGACAAATACCAAAATCTACCCCAAGATTATATCGTAACATGTTTTTACCATTGGTGCTGAACTGGGTTGAAACAGCACGACCATACCGGTCTGCACCACTTCTACCACCACGATGGGATGCATTATTGGCACCACGGGACCTTGGATCTGTTGCGTCCTTATTCTGAAGCAACAACATAAAGGTAACTGAAGAAAAAGTTAAGGAGAAACACTCCCTACTAATTGAGGGAATCAGAGACAGGTCATATATGCATCATGCTGGTTTTCTCATATTGACAGCTTAACAGAGGAATGTTCCAGTGGCAGCATCTCAGTAATAATAGATCATAAAGCAATGAATTATATTTTTACCATGTGTAACAGCACATATTAAACTTTAAGGAACATATGAGACAAATTTTTAAATTTTATGCATATGCTCACCTCTTTTTTCTTTTCTCGTTTGCTCCTCACCTCATGAAAAGGATCTACAACAAGAAATATATTCCAGTTAGAAATAAATCCAAGCAAGAGGCAATTAGATATATAGAAAATTCCAGGTAAACTGGAACTTGTAAAATAAACATATGGAGAAAATATTGATGAGAACTATAATGGAAAGTAACAATGAAAATTGAACTAAATTTTTATCCTACAAATAAAATCTCATATTCATATGAAAACAGCATTGCAGCTAGCAAAAACTTGCTTGTTAAAGGAGAATGTAATTTTTATCTTTTACTTCAAAAAGAGAGCGGTGGAAATTGATGGGACATCATCAAAGCCAACATGCAGTAACACATTGAATTTATAGTAGGAAAACATTTAGAAGGTTGAAATACAATACAAAAATACATTAACTACAAACCAGGTTGGTGCACCCTAATTTCTTAAGTCAATGGTTGGTTTAGTTTCCTTCCAATCTTGTTACGAATTTTGCAGGCTAAATATATACTTTTTCATTTTAATTTTCTGTTGAAAAGATTGGACATGCATACAAGCATGCCTGCACACATTATACATATACATACATTTACTCACATATCAGACACTGAGCCTGTACCAAGCCCTGATTTTAGCATTTCTGTGGCAGACTCAAAACAACATAATATACAATGGCATACGTTTGTAAAAGAAAGCAAAATCTTTTATCATGTTTTGGAGAAAAGTTCTAAACTTGATTGTGTTTCTCAAGAATATCCAGTGGGGAACTTCCATTGTCACGTTTAAGCTGCAGGATCAAGCAAGTTTACTGAAACATTTAAACTGTGAAAATATAGCCGTAAGTCAGAGAAATATAGAAAGTACATCCCATAGCAGAGCACACTTAAAACTAAGATTTTATATTGCACTTCAATAAAAAAGGAACAATGCAAATAACTAAGCTTTTAGACTATCACTAGAGAAACATAAGTAGCATGCGCAGAGACCAGACTACATAGGTGAATTTCAAAGAGAACGAAAAACCAAAGCCATGCAAAGTAAAAAAATAAAGAGAACAAACAACTTCAAAGTGAAAACGTAGATTCAAGATCAAATTAGGAACACACACATCAAAATAACCTTCACTCATTCAGCCGACGCTCGCTCCACTGCTTTAAAAATATTAAAAATTTTACCACATGGGAAAAAGTAAAAGAAGAGAAAAGAAACCAAATCCTTCATCCCCTAAAAGAATTATATTCGATTTTCCAAGCAGACAAACAGAAATTATATAGCAAGAGAGAAAACCTTGAGAGAGGAGGCGGCCAACAGCCTCGTTAGGGTCCATGTTACACTCTTTAAGCATCGCGTAGATCTCAGGCTCTGGACAGTTAACTATCTCCTTCAAGCTCTGGACCATCTTCCTCGACCCCGCCGGTATCCCTGAAATTCCAGTACTACCCTTGCCAAGATTGCCGCCTGCTCCTCCTTTGCCACTCATTCTTTCTGCCTCCCGCTCTCTCTCTTTTTCTTTGTTCCCCTCAGATCTGAGAACAAACAACGTCCTTCGCTTCAGACTCTCTCTCTATCTCTTCCTTTCTCAATGCCGCGAGGGAGGTGAAGAAGAAGAAGATATGTAAGCTCTGCCTCTCTGCTTTTAGCACCGAAAAAACCCTCCTCTCTCTCTCTCTCTCTCTTTTCTTTTTTCCTTTTTTTTTTTTTAATTTCTCTCACTCTCTCCTATGCATGTATTGATTTTTTTACATAAGTTAATTTATTATTAAATCAATAACCCTTCATGCTTTACATTTATCAATCTATAGGTTTATTTACATAAATTAGTTTATTAGTACACAACTATTTGATAATATCAAACTAGATTATGACTAAAGTCATGTTTAATTTAGCGATTGAATGTACTTCATAACTAATAGCAGGTAAATTTTGGCTGATTGATATTTGACAAATCTAATTGGTATTTGATAAAACTAATTGAACTACTGTTGTTAAAATGTAAAATTATTAATAAAAATATAATTTATATTATTCAAAATATATATATTTTTATATGAAGTATAAGTAAATAAAATAATTATTTTATATAATTATAAACTATAATTAAAATAATGAAAATAATAAAATTTAATTAATTATAAATAAAAAATTTAATATATATATATATATTTATAAATAAATTTAATATTATTTATACTTAATATATTAAATAATATATAAAGCAATTAGAAATATATTTTATATTTTTTAATTAAAAATAAATAATATTACTAGTTTAAATATTATTTATAATATTTTTATATTTGTAATTATAAATAATTTATTGATATGAAAAATTCAATTTAGAGGAAATAAATATTTTTTATTAATAAAGTATATAGGAATAATGTAGTCCAATTTAAAAATAAAATTACACTAGCTAGCAACTTATTGAGATTAAAATCTACTATCAGCCACTTATCAGGAAGTTTTATTAAATACTTTAATTTAGGAGTTGAAAGTTCAAAAACTATCAACTAGCTCCAATATCTAAACTAAAACTCCCTAAAAAAGCTAGTAAATTATGATTTTTCCCTTTATATCCTTATTTTTTTATCAAATGACATATTATAATATATAATTATTAATTGAATGTTAAATGATAAAGGTGTATATATTTATGATATTAGGATGATATATTTAATATATTTTTTATAATATATAATATACATATATATTACATAATTCATTTGTATTATGTATTTAAATATATTTTATATAATATTTTGATTAATATAAATATATCATTTTACATTTTTCAGTTATCTTTTTAGTGAGTTTTATCTAACACTTTTGGTTGAATCGGCTAGATTATCAACTATCAAATTTTTAGCTACTATATTATCAATTACAACTATATTATCGGTTTGAAGTTAAATTAGCGCAAAGATGTAATAAATTAAAAATAAAAAATAAATTGTTGTGACTAAAAAATTCTTAATTACCAATTTATATAAATCAATCATAATTTAAATAAATGAAAAAAATTAATTTATACATTACGAACTTAGGCAAAAAAAAAAGGCGAAACAATTTGGTTTGAAAAACTTAAAAATTGTGCAAATATCTATATATGATAATCCTTAAATAGTAACTAATTAAAATAAATTGATAAATTAATAATAAGAAATAAAAATAAAATAGAAAATTTATATCCAATTATAAAGAGGAAAATTAATTAAAATTCATAAATTGATAGAACAAAAAAATAAAAACAATTTTCAAAAGAAGAGGCAAATAAAATTTTTTTAAATTACTAAGATTGTAAACATTTTTCTAAATTAAGAAGATATAAATTTTTTAATTGTAATTCTTTAATCTTACTTAATGCGATCATGAAAAAACATACATAAATACATATTATAGTCTTTTTTTTGTGAGATTATGAATTATTATGCAAGACTATAAAATCTATTTGATACCTCAAACCAAGGTTGTTAAATCCGGTTCAGATAATAAACTAGAAAAGACAGAGGGTTCAGGGTTTAAGGTTCACCTGGATTTGAACCGGTGTGATAAAATTTTTTCAAAATATAATATGTATCATATATTTCATGCATAATAAAATGTGAAAAGTACTTATACTATACATATTTCATAAACAATAGTATGTTTGAGATAATATTTATAATTAAAATCAATTTATAACTATATTAAAAAAATTTACTCAACATAATATATTTATATTTATTACTTCAATAAATAATAAAATTAAATTATTCATGTAATTTATATTTTTAAGATTTAAATAGTTAAATTACATAAGAATATCCATTCATTTATTAATTAGAATAATTTAAAATATAACTTATAAAAAAATTTATTATAATATGTATTAATAATAAAAATATAAACCATCAATTTTAACTAATTATATAAGTTTTTTTGAATAATATGAGTAAATTAAAATTAATATATAACTTTATATTTTCAAAATTTTTAAATATAGAATGGGAAATGATTTTTAAATATTTTATTAGAGTATCAATTTTGTCAATTAAAAAATTTAATACTTTTAATAGCAATCAAAATGATTGATTTAAAATAATTTATATGTACAATTTTATAATGTTGTATATAATATAAAAAATATAAATACTTGAATTCAACTTTTCCAAATATACATGACTCTTAAATAATATGAACAATTTTATACAAAATTAATATAGCAAGAAGTATCATTACTTAATTATATATATAATTCATTTCTAAATTTAAATAATTTTTTATTAATAAAAATAACTTAAAATAAATTTTTTTAAGAATATATATTACAGATATAAATATGTATTATTAAGAAATAAAATATAATAGCTAATATATATTTATATACTTTGAACATAATATTTAATGAAATAAGTGGTTTAGTAGTTAGAGATAGTCAAATTAAATAAAAAGGACAGTTCAAATAGCAGCTCATGCCTTTTAAGTAAATTTTTAGAATTTTCCAAGCTTTTCTTAAACCAGCAAAACTGGACAAATCCAGTCGGATTGACCGGTTTCCTATTCAATTCGCTTATTCCCTAGTTTTCTAACTAATTTATACACTTTTCGAGTTGGATCTTCAAACTCGATCGGTTTAATAACCAGTTTTCCAGTTAAATCGGTTGAACTAGCCGGTCCGATTTTAATAACTATTTACAAAATATAATTTTATAATTTGATATCAATTATATATATATATATATATATGAGAAGCAAAGAGAAGATTTTGATAATATAATGATACATATATTTTCTATCTGAAGAATTTGTGACGTGTCTTAAAAATTTTCAGATGCTACTAATATGTATATATTTTTTTTAAATATTTCATCGGAATTTTGGAGTGGACATCTGATCAGTTCAATTTTAAACCAAACTGATGACAATTCATAAATATTCAACCGAACCAAATAATATTTAGAATAAAATTTAACTGAACTAAAATATTTCGGTTTGGTTCGGTTTAATAATTTTATTATTAATTTATTAAATTTAGATAAATTATTATTATTATATTTTATTATTATAATAGAACCAAACATTATGAATTTATTAATTATAATAAAATTAAACCAATTATCATAACTCTATCAATATTCAATCATATTATATAAATTATAATTAAATAATATAACTTTAAATTACTACAAATTAAAATAAAATAGCATATATTATGATAAATTAATATAATCATTACTTTATGAACTATTATAATTGTCATAAATTAGATTTAATTATCATAATTTTATAAATTATCATAAATTAAAATCAATTATCACAACTTTATAAATTAGTATAAATTAAAATTAATTATTATAACTTTACTAACTACTCCAAACTAAAATTAGTTAATATAAATTAAAATAAGTTTTCACAGTTTATGAATTTATCATACCATAAATTAAAATAAAAAAAATAATTTTTGTATCTAAAAATCATAATTAAATCATTAAAAAATATAATATATATAAATAAAATTTTAGTTAGTTCAGTTTACTCAGTTTTATAACATTTAAAATCGAATCAAATAAAATAAATTTTAAATAGAAAATTGAACTAAATAAATCAAATCCAAACAAATTAAATTGAATAAATCAAATTTAATTCGATTCATCAGAATCCGAAACGAAACAACGTTTCGTCTTACCATTTTTTGCCAATTAAGAACAGATACATTTCATCTTACCATTTTGCCCTCCATCAAATTGCTCAAGTTCAACCGCATCCTCCACTATTTGTTTCCAAATATGCGCACCCCTATCTTATTATGGGTATTAGGGTTCACTACGGGAAACATTTCGCCGGTTGACTTACATTTTAATGAAAATAAAAGAAAATTACTAACTACTCATCTAAATTATATCCAAAAATTTATTTACTCTTAAATAATGAATTAACAAAAGCAAAAAGTAAATTTATTTTATAAATACGTAATTGATCACAAATATTTTCTACAAAGCAATTTGTTATTCTAATTTTATAATAAGCAAGAGAAAGATTATTAAAAGCAAGAAAATTCTATATTATATC
>CATIWF010021193.1:0-12734 GCA_949630135.1 Balakata baccata | reverse complement strand
TATAATTTTTAATTCTCAGGAATTAATAGTGAATTATGTCAAACCACATGAGACAAATCATATAATTTTCAAATTTCAAGAAGTACTAATATAATATATCAAATTACATGAATAAATAGTAATTTTTCCCAAAAAAATTGTTGTTATGCAAAGTTTATCCTTAAATTAATTTCATACCGCAAATTTACACTCTAATTGTAATTCATTGAGAAAAAAAAATTTTAAAGAAAAATATCTAAATTTAAAAAATTTAATTAAAAATTGTTTAACATAAAAGATAGACAGAATGACATATTAGTGCTAGAAATGTGAAATAAAATTTCATATAGCCCTGAAAAATGCAATGAAATATTATATTTTATTGAAAAAGATAAGATAAGATAAAATATCATATTATTTTTGAGTTAAATTATTAGAAGTTAGATATTTTTTCGTTTTTTTTCTACTAAATTATCGTTGTTGAAGTATAGGTTTAGTAACAATAGATGAAATTAACTCATTTATTGTGTGAATATCTAATTTTTCTGCATTAATACTGGGATTTGATATTTATTATTAAAAATTTTAAATTTATTTCAATATAAATGAATTAAAAAATTAATGAAAAATTGGAACCATCAATTCTGCAGATAATAAATATTATTCTAAAAATATTAAAAGATGACAATATTTGAGAATAAGAACTTGAGTGTTGCTTTCTATGTATATGAAGCTGGAGAGCAAAATGGAATCCTTCACTATTCTAACCAACATATTACCCACTACTATTGACCAACACATACCTTACCTACTTCTGCAAGTTACTGTAGTTTAGCAATTTTTTCTTTTTTTTTTTTTTTTTCCAAAATCATGTCTTTTTCCTTTTTTTTTCTTTTCTTTCTTAAACTAATTTATAAATATCAAAATTAATTAACAAAAATTACAAAAAACTATTCAATATTTAAATTCTTCTAATAAAATTCAAATAATATATGATATATAATATAAAGTAGAATTAAAAAAAATACTGCTATGACACTATATAATGAGGAAATAATATTTTTTTTATCTTTTTCATAAAATTTTAAATTTCTTAGAATTTTTGGCAGTTAAATTTTAATTAAAAAATTGTATAATGTTATCTTTAAAGATAAATGTGGTATATCAATGGAAAGTTTAAAATATTATCTATATTAAAAATATATAATGAATTAAAATTATATCACGTGAAAATTGATGCACAAAGTACTATAAATTTCATAATTATTAAAATTTGTTATGATAATATTAAAATATATTGGATGTCCGTCGTTATTTCTATATGTCATTATCTCTATAAATAAGTTTATATATATATATATATATATATATATATATATATATATATTTGTAACATTTCTACGCCTGTAAATAGGTGTTATAATTAATGA
The DNA here is from genome assembly GCA_949630135.1 of Balakata baccata. NCBI lineage: Eukaryota > Viridiplantae > Streptophyta > Magnoliopsida > Malpighiales > Euphorbiaceae > Balakata > Balakata baccata. Next base: position 11,325 of record CATIWF010021193.1, on the reverse strand, counting down.
AAAAAGATTTACTCATTTTTCTATTTTCTCATATATTTTTTTTCATTATTTTTTATTTAATAACATATTATTAGCATGATTGTGGTAGATGAAATTTAAATTTTTAATTTCAACTGCATGCTTATGTGTGTGTAATGTTATTGTGAAATCTTCATTTTCCCTCACGGATTGGTTTTGACATTAATCTTTATACTGTATTTTATATTTTTTTGAAACCAAATGAAATTACATCATGACGTAAACTTCCTCTATGAAAGGGGCTGCAGACCAAAACCTGGGAATAGAAAATTCAAAAGACCTTCTAGCTAAAATATGTGCAGCAGAATTAGAAGCTCTCCTAACAAAAGACACTAGATAATTAGGCTTAGATGCAATCATCAATTTACAGTCTTGAATCAGAGTACCAAATTCAGATATATCCTGCTGACAAGGATTCTGCTTCAGGGCTTCAACAACTATGTGGGCATCCAGTTCAAACACAACATTTGTAAAAGACATACCCAAGCACCACCTTATTGCTTCCCTCAACCCCATTGCCTCTGCCTCCTTAACCGCAAGCAGACCCTCACAACAACGAGAGGCACATCTCACAAACTGACCTGTATTGTCACGAACTATGCTGCCAAAACCCACCTTGTTTGCATTTCTAAAAATTGCTGCATCAACGTTACACTTCACCCAACCAATTGGAGGAGCATATTCGAGGCAGAGAGATACATTTATTACTTTTCATGCCTCGAATATGCTCATGCAGCAGCAATATCAAGAAAAATGTTTTAGAAAATATTATAAATTCATTTCATATCTTTTTGTTATTAAGCAAAATAATGAGTTCGTATGGAAAAACAATGAAATTCGTCAAACTGGTTCTACTTCATTCCTTGAAGTGAATGATACAACATATAATAATATTGGGCATGAACAAGGAAGATGACATAAAAATAATCATGATTGAGAACGTGGCCGAGGTTATGGCTGAAATCATAATAAAAGCAATTGTTATGGCATAAATAATAATATTCTTCCCACCAGAAGTGGAATAATCTTGAAAAGAATAATGAATCAAAACAAAATTTAGAAAATTAATGCTATCAATGTGACATTAAAGGACATTGGTCTCGTACCTGTTGTATACCCAAACATCTTGCATCCCTCTATCAAGAATCTTTGAGGAAGAAAGACAAAAATATAAAAGCAAGTTTTGCAGAAAAATGATGAAAATTTTGGTATGACTTTGATGATCTCATACATTTAGATTTGTCGGATTTTTTCGAGGATCCTAAAGGAAAAATTAATTATTTGATCCGTGATGACAATCTAAATTTAGCTCATTAGTTTGATTTATGTTTTTTCTTTCATTTAGTTTAAAGTGTTAGTAACTTGAGTTTTTTTTTTCAGGATTAAAATTGAATTATTATTTTGTTTCTTACAAATATTTTGTAATGAAGATATTATGGATCTTATTCAATCATTAGTAGGATTAAGAGCAAATGATGAAGATTTATGTCCTGTAGTTTGTGCAATCACACACCATATTAAAAGACAATAAATATTTTTCTCACCTAACAAAGGGAGAAACTTATGTTAATATAATATTTAATAGTATAAAAATAATTGAAGGCTCTGAAAGAGTAAATATATTATTACATGGAGGTACATATTTATTTATTAAAAATGTATTATTCTCCCAAAAATCTCATAAAAATTTATTAAGTTTTAAAGATATTCGCCGAAATGGATATTATATTACAATTACAAATGTGGAAAATATTAAAAATCTCTATATTACAATCCTCGTAATGGGTAAGAAATATGTGTTAGAGAAATTACCTGCTTTCTCCTTTGGCTTATATTACATGCATATATATATAGTTGAAACAAATGTGGTAGTAAACCAGAAATTTATTAACCCAAATATTTTTCTTATTTGACATGATTGATTAGGTCATCCAGGATCAACCATGAATCGAAAAATTGAGAGCTCATATGGTCATCCATTGAAGAATCAGAAGATTTTTCAGTATAATAAATTTTTATGTTCGGCTTACTTTTAAGGAAAGTTAATTATTAAGTATTCACCAAGCAGATTTCAAAATGAATTACCTAAATTTCTGGAACGTATACAAAGTGATATTTATGGACTAATTCATCCACCATGTGGATCATTTAAATATTTTATGGTATTAATAGATGCATCAACAAGATGGTCACATGTATGTTTATTATCAACTCGAAAATCAGGTATTTGCTAGATTACTTGCTCAATTAATTCGATTAAGAGCACAATTTTCTATAATATGCTATTAAGACAATTCATCTTGATAATGTTGGTAAATTTACATCTAAGACCATTAATGATTAATTCATGTCAATTGTAATAACTGTTAAATATCTTGTAGCTCATGATCATACTCAAAATGGTCTAACAGAATCTTTTATTAAACATCTCTAATTAATAGTTAGAATATTGCTTATGAAAACAAACCTTCCAATTATTACTTGGGGACATGTAATTTTACATGCAACAACTCTTATATATATAAGGCCAATTAGTTATCATCAATTTTCACCATTATAGTTGGTATTTGGTAAGGAGCCACTACAAGAAAATTAGCCTATGATGAGGGGAAATTCTGTCATTAATTAACTAAATACCGTCATTAAAACCTTTTACTAAGGGGAAATTTTCCGTCACGGCCCCCTATTATTGCCTCTCTCACTAAAAGTAACTAATGACAGTTTTTGCATCCCGTCATTAATGATATTAACATCAGTAAAATTCCCCTCATTAAATCCTCTCATTATCTATACCTTTTCCTCTCATTATCTATACCTTTTCCTCTCATTAAAACACTAATTACCAATATCATTTCCTCTCATTATTTATACTTTTTCCTCTCACTAAAAATCTCATACCAATGCAATTTCCTCGCAACAATGTTAAATAATATGATATTCAATCTACCATCACTAAATATTTTATACATACATATTAATAGCACCAAATGTTATAAAATTAGCTAAAAAAAGTTGCACATTAAAAACCTATTGTATTACTTTAATAAAAATATACAAGATTATAAGTGTTATATCTCAATGATCTTGTATTATGTACTAAAAAACTTTCTAATTGCAAGAATAATCAATATACAAGAATTCATCTCCCTCGTCTTTTATTACTAAGTAAAGCTCTCTTCACAAGCCACCTAAAAAATACAAATAAAAAAAAAATTATACTTAGCATTAATCTTCAATGCAAATAATAAGTATTATACTTTTTAACTACCGTGATTAATCTTCGAAGTATATAAACATTATATTTTATGATTCACAATAGCATAACAATTGAATATGAAAATATGAAAAACAGAGGCCAATGGCTCAAAGATCAAAACTCAAGCATGGTCTTAATATTGCAAATAGAAACTGAATATGCAACTTAGTTGAATTTGATTTTCTTCTGAGACTAATCAAAATATATAAACAATCATAAAACAACACACACACACACACATATATATGTGTGTGTGTGTGTGTGTATGTGATTAAACTCAGCTATTAACCCTTAGGTAAGGTAGGAATCCAAATCAACTTGTGATAAGTTCCCAAAATGACACAATGGAAGTCCAATATAAATGAAAGATCTGCAAGTAACAATAAGTACATATGGCAGTAAGGAGGCATTGTGAATAGATCAGTAAGAATAGTAAAAAAATTACCTCGTATAGCATTTTTCAAGGATTCATCAAACATTTTTCAAGTGATCGTCAAAACAAGGCCATAAATTTACAAAGAAGGGAATACTAATGAGTTTATTGAAAAAGAGTTTCAAGGGTTCAATTTGGTTAATGACCACATAAAAAAAAGGGAAAAAAGTAAAGAAAATAGAGAACTGATCCTACATCACATTTAAAAAGTAATACTTAGAGAAATTGACAATTTTCTTAACCTCTATGTTGAAACTAATGCAAATCAAACAGTCTTCTACACAAATAAAAGGATATCTCAGAATAGGCTGAGACTTAACCTGAGAAAGTCATAATAGCTGAACAAGAGAGCAGCAAAGAAACCATCATATTCAGATGACATGAAATAAAAAGAAGATAAGTACTGCACTTACTTGCACCAACAGGGTATAAAATGATAAATGCAGCATAATTGCGGTATAGCAAATGTTCAGAAAATCTTTTGTTTGACTGGGTAATGAGTATGACAAAGGAGATAGCAAGAATCCGAGAAATTCAATCAAGAAGAGTATCAAACCTGTTGTAAGTGATCAAAGGTGGACAAATTCCAATGCAGTTTAGAGCATAATCTAAATATCCAATTACCTGCATATTCAAAATTATGAACTTGTCATTTCTGGTCTTTATTTCAAAAATATACATTAAAAAAATGAAATGGATATTAAAAACAGGGAGAAAAGGTTGATGCACCATATGCTAGCAACTGAATGACATATCAGGCACTTAAAACAACCTGTAATTGTGTAGATAGTGAACAACAAAAAGAAGAAAAAAAGGTTTGAAAAAGGAATAATAACATTTACAAAGAGGAAAAAAAATAAGCTACAGATGGAATTCATGTTTCCCAAATCGCAATTTTGTTGATTAGATAAAAAAATTTATCAAAACCAAATAGGTTAAGAGATCAGAAAGTGGCATATAAGATCATATAAAGATGAAGATCAGAAAAACCAATAATGTTCATTTACTAAAGCCTTGTAATCTTGAATTGCAGGTTCTAATTGGCAGTTGCTAAAACCTTTTACTAGTATTCCAAAATTTGATAATTTCCCAAGCAAAATATTGATGATTCCCCAATCATTTTACCGCAAGCAAGATTTTGAAACCAACTACATAAAAGTCATATATAAAGAGTAGAGATAATTTCAAAAATCTGAAGAAAATATGATGATTTAGGGATTTACCTCAGATAAGGACAAAGCAAAAAAGGTTATAAAAACTAATGGTAACTCCTAGACTTGCAAATCATTAGGGAATAATTGAATCAGTGTAAGCTAAGTAGAAAGCATTCAATTGATTAAACACTAAATTAAGATAGAATGAAAATTTAATTTGAGAAATGAAGAAGATACAACTATACAAACCTCAACAACGTTTTAAACAATGAACATAAAATGGGTTCTTCCACTGCATTGCATCAAAGGGAACAACATTCCACTTGGAACAATGCCTTACTTTTGAAGAATTAAAACCAAAAAGTTAATTCAACATCATCCTTTTCAATTAAGACCCATACTCCAATTCATAAGACTTGAAATAACCTACCAATTGCTCCATATATCACTTCCAATAAGGCAGCACTTGCAGAAAACCTTAAAAGAAAAAAGAAAACCATCTACACACAACAAGGCCATGAATTTATTCTTTTTGCACAGAATTTCAAAAATTTTAATGCTGCATGCAGAAGGTCTTCACTGGACATGCTTATCTAACATTGGAGGATATAATCAAGGAATCTACATGAGTCGGAGATTCTTTAAATTTTTAATGGCCAAAACCGTGAACTGTGAAAATAAGTTAGAATAAAGATAGACATCAAGCATGTGAAGAAATCTCTCTATAAATAACATCCTCTGCTGCCATTATAATTGAAGAAACATACAGCAGAAAAGAAATTAAGAAACATATATAGTTAGCAGTAATAAAATGAGATTTATCATCAGTGTGTCGAAGGGTGCACCAGTGTCTCTAAACAAAGCGCAGATAAAGGGAATTTTGATGGCAGCTGATATAAATGGAAAACAATATGTAGACTAGAAGAATAGACCTGACTAGACTAACTCACTTTGCATATATGCAAGTACATGGGTTATACTATTATGATTGGAGAATGCCAAAGAGTTCCAAAAATTTTCTCTTTAATGCTTCACCAAGCGTAATGGACACCTTATCAATAAAGGACTACTTGTTAACGAATATGATTCAACAGCCACACATTATAATAAAGACAAGAATCAGGTGCTAGACTGGTAGTTCACCTTTTTACTTTGCCAGAATGCTTACTTAGTTTTTTGATGAATTTGCAGTAATCCTTAAATAACAATATTTAATTTCTCCATTAATTACTCATTTAGCCACACAATATGATAAGACAAAATTTTAGATTTATGCTTATTTACAACATAATTTTCCTACTGCTTTCTCAAATCTCCTTGAAAAAATAGGATTCCAATGGAATTCTCATCAACTTTGACATCATAAACATATATGCAGATAGATTCTTTTAGCTGAATAGAAATCTTAAAACAATGAAACCAAAAACATAGAAGAGAGAGAGAGAGAGTGAGTAATATAAGGCAAAGAAGATAGCCTAACTGAAAATATTTTTAAGGCAGGGGACTAGAATCTGATACTCCCTATCAAGAACATATAAGCCATACCAATGAAACATCACTATACTGAGAGATATCAATGGAACTAAAATATAATAAATCAATAACAAATGAATTCGAGAGTATTTCATCAATACCCAATCTAGCTATCTCAGAAATAATAGTGATCTAACAGTAGAATAAATATCACAATCAGAGATTTAGCAACTTTATATATGATGGAATTTATCTAAATTCAAAGAACACGGTACCTTTTGTGAGGATATCAATTTCACTGGTATCTTGTCGCTCATGGACCTACCAAGAATAACAGGATAGATACATATGCAAATATCAGATATTCAGTAGTCCATCAAATTCTTCTAATTAACCATATAAATATCATATCATTGACCTCAAGTTCTGTCCATATAAGATTTTTGCATAATTGAAAGATTGCCATAAAAAATAAACCACTAAATAAAATGAAAAAAATTAACAAAATCTACCAAATTTCTAATTTCAGACTGAAAATGCAAAAAAGAAAATAAAAAAAATCTAGAGTTTAAGAATATTGGAAACACAATAGCATAAAGCAGAAAATTAGCATAAAAGTCTGAAGTAAACAAGCTTAGAGTTCTTTTACCTAAAGGGCTAGCGAAGCCAATTCCAACTTGATCATCACTCGATTTGGACATGAGAAAATCAACTCAAACTTACTGGTTTGGCATTAAGAAAATGCAGACTAATTACCAACAAAGTGAAAGGTTGCAATTGCATTTTATCAAAAAGCACAACCATCAAGTCCTTTTGCCCATTAATTAAAAAATAAGAAAATGAATAAAAGGATAGCCAACAGATCAATCAATCAAACATACTCTAAACGAAGACATATTAAAAAAAGCCACTAAAAAATAAACATCAAATCATTTTGCCCAACGAAGACAGTTTTAAAAAACACTCAAATCATACGTCAACTGGTAAAAGAAAAGAATGGAGTGATTAAACTTATATCAATGAAGACAAAACTTTCAACGCCGTTCTTTTTCCTTTGCTACTTCAACCATTCACTTCTGACGACAACGCCGTTCTTCTTCCTCTAAACGAAGAAAGATCTCAACGCCTTGGCTCTTCGTCCATTCACCGCTTCTGACCAGAGATATTGTAAAGCCGGCCGTAAATGATGTCCCAAGGGAAAGAGCAGCTCGTTAGCAGAAATTTAGGAATGAGTCGTTAGTAGAAACTAGGGTTCGCATATTTGGGGAAGAGAAAGGGGGAAATGTGTTTGGGATCATGAGTTGTTACATTAATTTTTTACATATTTATTTATATTTGTTAATGATAAACTAAATTTCACTTATGGGTTTGGTGGGACAAAAATTTCACTTTGGCACTAGTAATCCAATAACGAGGGGATTTATAGACCAATAGCGAAGGAACAAAAAGCCTCTCCTTAATTGTTATTCCATTAGCAGGAAATTTTTATACTCTCACTAAAACTATAAAAATTATTCTTTTAGTGAGAGGTTTTAATTACTCTCATTAATTTTCCGTCACTAAAAGCTATTTTTCTTATAATGCAAATATTTCACATTTAAAACTTTTTTGCCGTGCTGTTTATATCTCTATTGACCCACCATATCACACAAAAACAGGACCTCATAGGAGATTGAGAATATACATTGGATATGAATCCCCTCTATAATGAAATATTTTGAACCATTAATCAAGAATGTATTTACTGTAAGATTTAATGATTGCTATTTTAATAAGTCTTTGTTTCTTAAATTGGAGGTGTGGGAGGGTGGAGTGGCAATTAAAGAAACAAATTGTTTAGAATGAGTCATTATTAAATCATCTTGATCCTTATACAAAAAAATATAAATTAGAAATTCAAAAGATCATTCATTTGCAAAGTATAGCAAACCAATTGTCTGACACATTTTGTGATTAACAAAAGTTACTAAATCTCATATACCAGTTGAAAATACTCCAATTAAAATTGATGTGCTAATAGGACAATATGTTAATATTATAGCAAATAAGTCCATAAAATGACAGAAGCGTGGTAGGCCACTCGATTCCAAAGATAAAAACTCCAAGAAAAAAAAGGAAACAAAAGCAACAATTCAAAAACTATAACTCCAAGAAAGAAAACGGAAAAAAAATAAACAAAGTGTCAATTCAAAAACTATTGATACTCCTGAAGAGTCTATAACAGATAATATAAATGAGCAAGTAATCCTAAAAGAGGTTCATATACATGAAAATGACAAAAATAATGAGATTTCAATAACTTTGTCACTTTAGGAAAGATATGGAAGCGAAGTGAAACTGTTGTCGACAATATATTTGCATATATAGTAGCAATTGATATTGCAAAGGAAAGTAAGGATATTGAACCTAAGTTTGTTAATGAATATTGACAAAGAAATGATTGACCTAAATGGAAATATGCAATCTAGGTAGAATTAAACTCATCATAAAAATATCAAGTCTTTGACCCTATTATTTTTACACATGAAAATATTAAGCCAGTAGACTATAAATAGATTTTTGTACATAAACACAATAAATAAAATGAAATTGTGTGATACATAGCACGATTTGTAGTACAAGAGTTCTTACAAAGATTTGACATTGATTACGAAGAAACTTATTCCCCATGTAACGCCCCACCTATATAATAAAAATAATCTTATCGTATAAGTGAAATTCCATATAATCGACTAAGTGATATTATTGAATAAATTTTTTTTTTCGTTTTTATTTTTTTATTTGCTTATTTATATCAGATTAGACATGTCTTTCTAAATTCTTTCTTACCTCATATTGTACACGTATATATTTCTTGTTATAACTATCATCCGCATTTTAAATATTGTCATCTATGAAATATACTGTCAATATATATACAAGATATATTATCTAAACTCATATGTATGAATAAAATCAAAACAAAAGTACAAAGTAATCGACCCAATAGTCGGGTCTTCAGTGCCTTCTCTGATATGGACTCAGACTCTTCTTGATTAACTTTAAGTTATAATATTTACAAGCTCCAATTTCTACGTAGGAGAAACCCACGCTAAGCTATCTCTAGCTTAGTAGTACATATAAGCATTTAAGTTCTCCTATACAATTACACTAATTCATAACAGGTATCACAATAATAGTGCATGTGTCATAAAAAGAATAAATATACTATTACATACGAGGATATCATATTTTCATGACAAAATATATCTTAATTATTAATCTAACTTACCACATAACGTGTTTATACCTCATGCCTGCCAAATACATATAAACAAATTCATAATACATTACGCAATCAACTCTTATCTTATTCTTTATGTCATTTAATTTCCATATATTATTTTAATTTAATTAGTTGTTTATTTGCCATATTGAATATTCATTAAATATTTGCATAATCAATTAACCGCAAAGTTAAAATCATGCCATTATATAATATTCCATCTTGTTTGACCAATTATTAAATATTAACATACTTTAGTTTTATTCTCAAATTATAAGGAAAATATATAAAACACTTACATAATTAGATCCAATCAATCATCAAAACATTTTATACCATTTCAAAATTCAAATCATGCCCAAATTATCCATCTATCACATTCCATTTATAAACCAACATTGAATATACATTTGCCATTTTAGTTCACGCTCATACTCAGTCCATACAAGTTCCATTATTAAGCGTTTAACTTTATATATATATACATTTATTTTACAACACGTATTACAAAAGAAATTTCATATACTAACATAGTTTTTATGCAAAGTGAAATTTATTTCATAATCAATATGTACACAATATTCTTACCTTTATAAAATTTATGTGTAACATTTACTCTTTTTATATATATACTTGGTTAAATTCAAGCTCATAACACCTATGTCCGAACTCATCAATAGCAATACGGGATTGCCATTACCGACCTTTTCAATAATGTCATTATCGGTCTGTTTAAATAATAGTGTATTACCGGCATTTTAAATAATAGTGCCATCACCGGCTTTTTAAGTAATAGTGTCATCACCGACATTAAGATTGTATCGAGTGCATATATATATTTTTTCTCATGATTGACATGCCAACTATCCACTATTTTAGTTCTAGACTAGGCGTACTAGGACTTTGACATTATTTCAATATTTTCAATACCACATATTAATATATGTATTATATATCCATATGTACTAATAAGATTCAAATTTTCAACAATTATTTTACATACACATCATGCCACATGGAAAAGACTAAAATGTAAATTTCATTCTTATGGCAGGTTCCAGCCTTGGGCTTGGACCTTAATTTTGGCCAATTTATAGTTTGATTCAGACCTTATAGTTTTCTATGAGTTTTTAGCTTAATGTCTTAGCGTCAATTTACAAAAAGAATCACTAGAATCCAAATTTTTTTATTAAAAGTTATGGCCAATTTATTGTATAGTATTCAGTCAAAATATACCCAGTATTTTCTTGGTACTTCTAGGTCTGAGATTTTGTAGTCAATATTTGGTCTAGTTACAACCTGAATTGAAACTTATATTCACAAAATTTTTAGTACCATGAGTTAACTTTTATTTCTAATTGGCTTCATATGAATCCAATTGTAACACCCTCTCATATAATTAAGATTAACCCAATTATATAAGCAAGTGTTATAGACTTTCCGTTATTGAAAACTTGTGAAAATTTAAAACTTTTTCTTTTCCTTATATTATTATCTCTTAACATCCTTTCATACAAATAATTTTCATGTTACCATTTTAACATATTAGGCCATATCTTATATCATGCATAAAACTATCATTCATTCAATAGAATAAATCCAGTTTAGGCTAAACTAGCCCGGTGTTTACAGAATTATGTCATATATAAATACATGTTCTTTAATCTAATAGACATGTACAAAAACCAACTACCCATATCCCATATGACATATAACAAAAACAAAA
>CATIWF010021166.1:0-20761 GCA_949630135.1 Balakata baccata | reverse complement strand
TTTTATTTTTGAAACTAGAAATTTCATTAAATCAAACACTTAAAATAATCTCCATCAAAAATAAAAACGAGACAATCAAAAGGAAGGAGAAGTCTCAAGATGCTCTGGCCATAAATTTAGCAACCTTATTCGTTTCTTTTTTTTTATTTTTATTAAATGATAAAAAAAATACTAATTCACATATGAAATACAAAATTATTTACATAGTTAAATTTCTTCTTCGTTTTCTGAAAATAAAATAAAAGTATGATATCATCAAAATAATAATTTGATAATAACTGACATAGGAATTCTACTGAAATGTGATTATAAAATAAAATTATGCTAAATTACAAAAAAATAATTCTGAAATTTTTATTTTATTACTGTTGTAGCCAATTTTTTAAAAATTTAAATTTAATTATATATATTTTAAATTTTGTAATAAATATTGTTTTGGGTGAATTGTATCTCACTTCGAACATATATAACGATAATATGAAAAAACAATAAAAATATAAAATAACAATGTGAAAAATATAGTGAAACTAATGTGGAAAAATTGTTATATGGGTATAAAACCAAAACAATACATTTTTTAAAACCATATTTATTGAAATAGATTCATGAATATCTTTTTCAAAATAACTATTTTTTAAAAATAGATCTTGTTATATTATGATTTGTCCTTTTTTTAGTCAAACGGTATTGTTTTAGTTTAGGTGAAATTAATAATTTGATTTATAAAACAATGCCGTTTTTGTTTATATATTTGTGCGACAATTTTTTTCTATATCAGTTTCATTGTGTTTTTTACGTTATTATTTTATATTTTTAATAATTTTCTATATCATAACCACGTAGGTTCATAGTGAGATGGAGTCTACCAAAAATAATATTTGTTACAAAACTTAAAATACATATTATTAAATTCAAATTTTTTAAAAATTGGTTATAACTATAATAAATGAAATTTGATATTGCTGTTTAGAGTCTTAAAAATAATTTTAAAATTTTTTTAATTTAATTGACCGATTTTTTAAATTTTTTATAAACTATTTTTTTCAAATATAATTTTAGAAAAATAATTATTTACGTGTTTATATCAAAAACAAATTTCAAAATTAAAAAAAGAAAATTTTTTTAAAAAATAATTTTTCTAAACGAAATGCAAACAGCCCAAATATAAAATTCAGAATTTTTTTTTTAATAATTTAGCCATAAAATTAGTTAGTTAGAAAAATGTTAAAGCATAAAATGGTTGACAACTGAAAAAAGGTATTTAAAATTGGCCATGGCAGAAGAGCAAAAGAGCAGGAGAAGAAGAAGAAGGAGAAGAAGACAAGAACATTGTTGCCGGATCGGCGGGCCACTGTTCTTTGTGGCCCCTTAATCTCACAGCCCTAAATAAACACAAAGCATATCGATAGATACAAATTTAATTCGAGGAAAGATCAAAGGCTGCCAAAGCGTTTAAAATTGAGAGAGTATGGGGAGGAGGTCCTTCTTGTTCTTCAAGAGCGCCAGGCGCCGATTGAAGAGGAAGGCGGGACCGCCGTCTCCACCACAGCCTCCTCCACCGTTTAGAATAACATCACCGCAGCAATTGATTGATGGCAATAATGGTAATAATAATGATCCTAGTACCAGCTTGGTTGCGGGGACCGTGCCGAAGACAAAAAGGAAGGCGGGAGGAGCGAGGCTGTGGATGAGGTTCGATAGGTTTGGGAATTCGGAGCTGATGGAATGTGAAAAAAGTACGATTATTAAACGTGTAGCGATTCCCGCTAGAGATTTGAGGATTCTTGGCCCTGTATTTTCCCAATCTTCCAATATTCTCGGTAAATATGCAATTTTTTTTTTTGTTTGAAATTGGATTTATCTGATGTTTGCGTGGAATTTATGGCATGAAAGGTTGTCAATTTTATTTTTAAGTAACTTGCAGTTATATGCTAATCCAACTATTGATTTTGTTCCTTTTTTCTTTTTTCTTCTTATGTCATTGGTGTTGCAGATCTTTTTTAAATTAAGAAGTTCCTTTTGAGGTTGAATCCATGTAGGTAAAACGATGATGGAAGTGAGCTGCACTTAATATGTTGGTACTGGTTAAACTGAGTAATACAATAAGCCACATTAAACAAATTTCTGAATTTTCCATTTGGCTAACTGATGAAACATATGCTTGTATGAATAAAATTAAGTCTCTGTTTCCTAAATGCTTTTTTGAGTAGTTTGTCGACTACAAGACATTTTTGGCTAGATGCATTTGTTTCTTTGAAGTCATTTTCTTTCTAAGAGAAGAGTTTATAGGCTCTAGAAGGCGAGGAATGGCTCATGGGTCATAAGTGTTTGAAGTGAAGCTGATCTAACAGTCTTTTTCTCATTTTCAGAGAGTACATGCGAGTTCTTTTTTGTTCTTTAAACTGTGTGACAAGTGGAAATTTGGCTTGTCCATAATTTTTCAATGATATTCTCTATGTCATTTTCTTAGTCCTGCATGTTGTTTCATCTCCTATATCTAACTTTCAACATGTATGGGGCCACATCTTATATTGTAAAGTTCATCTTTGTTACCATGGAAAAAGAAAGCAATTAGATATAGATTAAAGACAACATAATAAGATCATAATGAAGTCAGCTTCTATAAAAGGTATTTTTTACTGCATAGACCTGATAGTTAATTAAACTCTCTTAGCTAATATCAACTTTGCCTGCATTATTCAGTATTTACTCCACACTGCTGAATGATGCAGTCAGTTGTTATTCCAAACTTAATTATTTCAATAAGATTGTTGATAATGACTTCATTTTTTTTTGTGACATTATTCAAATATTTTGTATTCTATGATCTTTTCCTAACTTTCTCCCATTTATCAGAATCCAAGAATGATCTGTATTTTTTTCATAAGGATCTAGGATCAAGAACCTTTTCTTTGCCAGTTAGTTAATGTCTTTCCCTTTTTAAGCTTACCTACATGGTGGAAAAATAGGAGATGATGTTATTTTTTCTCATTGCAGCCAGGGAGAAAGCTATGGTTATCAATCTAGAGTTTATAAGGGCTATAATGACTGCTGAAGAAGTCCTGATATTGGATCCTCTACGTCAGGAGGTTCTTCCATTCGTGGATCAGCTCAGGCAACAAATTCCTTTTAAAAGGTCATTTAATGCCCAGGGAGGAGGCCATACAGATACCCAAGGTAATGAAGTGCACAATTCAACGGGTAGGCAGTGGTTGCCTGTTCCAGAAGCTGTGGAGGGGCTGCAATGTGAACTTCCATTTGAGTTTCAGGTTCTGGAGATTGCATTGGAAGTTGTCTGCACGTATTTGGACTCCCATGTGGCAGACCTAGAGAGAGATGCTTATCCAGTTTTGGATGAACTAGCCAAGAATGTTAGCACCGAGAATCTTGAACATGTGCGAAGTTTAAAAAGCAATCTCACACGTCTTCTTGCACGTGTACAAAAGGTGTCTTGGATTTATTCTTTTTATTTTATTCTCCTAGTTCATGGATTTGTAAATGCATTCATCTAGATGTATAGCATATTACAGTATATACTGCTGCCCAATGATAAAAAAAAAAAAAAAGCACAAAATAGGAAATTTAGATGACCTTTGCGGAGTAACTTGTCCATAAACTTGAATCAAGCCACCTGATGATGGATGCGAGACTTTTTCTATAAAGGAATAAGTAAATGTTGAATGACTTCTATTGAACAACTCATCCATAAAGTTGAAGTCAAACCACTTATTATCTAGCTTTTCCTCAGAACAGCATACAAAAGAACATTTGGTTTATCCTTCTCTCAGAAGATTATACACGATTTCTGGCCTATTCTTTATATATATATATATATATATATATATATATCTTATGATGCTTATCCTGATACTTATCCTCATGCTTTTCTGCGTGCTCAGTTCTGGAGGTGTATTATTCACTATAAAAATTATTTTTTAGATAACTTCAAATCCATTATTGACTATATGAACAGCTTTACTGAAATAATTCGGGATCTCAAAATGCAGTAAAATTTAGAGTGTATTCTGATTCATGCTTTTGAAATAATTCTTGGAAGGAAAAAGTATGTTTTACATGTGCCATTTAATTTTGATCTTTATAGGTGGAATTTTCTTGTTTTGGCGTATGGTTGGTAGTCTGATTAGTGGGAAGCAGGGGTCAGTCTTTTTTTAAGTGTAAATTATGAGGCGCATCTGAAGTTGATTGTTTACAATGTAAACCTTCTATTTCCTTCTTTGGTTTGTTTCTGAAATTAATCTTATCTCGCTCTAGGTAAAAATCTTTTTCACTGAAAACTTTGGTAATTGTCCACTAGAACTTGTGCTCTCAATAAATGGTGTAAAGAACATTTGGGAGTGAAACATGCATTTCCTTCTTAAGAATGGGATGGCTGATGCTGCTGCATCACAGTTTATCTTTTGTTGAATTCTTACTGAGTATTCTTCTGTCTAATATTAGGTGAGAGATGAAATTGAACATCTGTTGGATGACAATGAAGATATGGCAGATTTATATTTGACAAGGAAGTGGATTCAGAATCAGCAATCTGAGGCTTTATTAACAAATGCAGCTTCGAATAGCATTGTCACTGCTGCCCCCCACCTTCCTCGACTTAATTCTAGTCGGAGTGCAAGTCTTGTGACAGGCAACACTTTGGATGTTAATGATGTGGAGGAATTGGAGATGCTGCTGGAAGCTTATTTTATGCAGTTGGATGGAACACGTAACAAGATCTTGTCTGTAAGTATTATGCCAGATTGACTTCAGCAAGAGAAAATATTACGTTTCAATAATTAACTTGTTTTGTTTCACTAATTTTGGTTGGAGTTTATCAGCATTTTGTGGATAGTTGATTTTGTTTCAGATAGAATCAACTAAGCCATATAAAGATCCCTTTTGATTTGGCCGAGCAATCTCATAAAGTATATCCATATGCATAGTTTCTAAAGCATTGCACCAACATTTTCAAAATTACCAGAGAATGAGATGGTCAAGTGCTTGAGCATTCACTCTGGTAATTTTGAAAAAGTTGGAACAGCGCAGTTGTGACGAATTTGTATATTAACCTCTCACTACTTCTAGATTAAGAAGGCAGGTTTCGCAACCCTTTTTTTGGGTTACATATCGGAGCTCATTGAATTCAATCATAGTTATTATTTAGTTCATATTGTCCAAGTCAAGTCAAATTCTATTTTACTTTATTGAATATACAGGTTCGAGAGTATATTGATGACACAGAAGACTATGTCAATATCCAACTTGATAACCAGCGAAATGAACTTATTCAACTCCAGCTGACATTAACTATTGCATCATTTGCGATAGCAATAGAAACACTAATCGCAGGTTTTTTTGGGATGAATATTCCTTGTCGGTTGTATGAGACAAAAGGAATATTTGGCTACTTTGTTGGTGGTAGTTCAGCAGGTTGTTTCCTGATTTTCCTGCTTGTTCTTGGATATGCTAGATGGAAGAAACTACTTGGTTCATAATTCTAGCTCGCTCCAACAACAGCGTGCACTGAATATTTGAGATTCGCACAACTAATTAGTTCACTATTCTCAGAAAATAAGAAAAGTGAGATTGACATATATATATATACAGGAGAATGGTGCAGCCGATCTGCATCAAATTGCTGTTTTGATTTTCTGTAGATCATTAAATATATTGAATGTGATAGGCAAGCAAGACCTGTAAAATTCTATTTCACCGAATTTATTTCTGAGGGAATGTTTAGATTATTATTGTAATTAATAAGTTTACCATGTTGTATCGGCATTAGCATTTTATTCCTGTAATAGAACTTCACTCTCAAAATTATAAAGATGGTTTATATTCAGTGTTTAAACTCGAGCCTCTAATTAAGGAAGAATGGATCTTACCATCCCATCTCACTTTTGGATTTAAAGTTTGAATTTTTTAAAATCTTGGAATTTGTATAATTTTAAACTACTAAAAATAAAATGGAGGTGCACTGCCATTGAATGACCAAATTCTGAAGTTCTATGATTAATAAAACATATGAAGAACACTAGCTACATGAAAATGAAACACGCTACATAGTCTTTGTCAAGATTGTCTACTTGTCGCTTATTTAGGGGCGATGCCACCTCAGTTGATCAAGCAAAGCATGGAAATCAGAATAAGAGGATCCGCCTTTTTCAACCGCTTTTCTTGCCATCTCTGCCAGCTTACTTGCTCTGTTTCTCATTTCCTCTGCTTCTTCACCCGCCATGATTTTACTAATTGCCTTCTCTATTGCTTCACTTTCAACATGATCACCATGCAATTTAACCCATTCTTTAACACCAACACAAGTCCCAATCTTCAAAACTTCAGTCACCAATTTCTCATTGTAGAATTGCTCAGCAGACACTGGCCATGTCACCATTGGCTTCCTTGCTGTTACACCCTCAAGTGTAGAGTTCCATCCACAGTGAGTCACAAATCCTCCTATGGCTTCATGCTCAAGAATCAACACTTGTGGTGCCCATCCTCTTATAATCATTCCTTTTCCTTTCATTCTTTCTTCGAAACCTCGAGGCAGCCATTCTTCCTCATCTTCTTCACTCTTCTTCACTCTCCTCACTACCCAAATGAATTCTTGCCCTGAAGCTTCAAGAGCTACTGCGATTTCTTTGAGCTGGGAGGCAGTGAAATTCGACACACTCCCAAAACATATGTAGATTACAGAATTGGGTTTCTTGGAATCAAGCCATTTGAGGCATTCATGTTCATTAATGGATGCTTCTTTTCCTCTTTGTGCTTTATCTTCAATTCCTCTGTTGCATAAAGAAACAGGGCCTATATGCCATGCTCTCCTGCCCAACACATTCCTATAAAAATCAGCATAATCAGGCTCCAGCTCGTAAAAACTGTTCACAATAACCCCAAAGCTCTTTAATTCTGATTCTTTAGAAGCTTTCACAAACTTGGTGAACTCATTTTCATCCTCTTGTCTCCAGTGATCAGGCAATTGCTTTCTTGTCAGCTTTATCTCGCCAGGAAGATTCGGGATGAGAAAAGGTTCAGAATCTGATGAAGCCCTCTTGTGCGGCTCGTGCAGCCTAATGCATTCGGTGGCGGACAGAGAGAAGAAGCTAATGCCGTGAAAAACTAGCCTTGGGATTCCAAATTTCGCGGCCGCATCAGTGGCCCAAGGGAAGAACATATCAGCAACTAAACAATTAGGGCGGCATTCTTGAAGTAGCTTCTCAACCGGTTCTTGAAGCATCTTCGTTGCCAAGAAAAACTTTTCCATCATTTCCCCACCATTCTCACTGGAAGTAATGAAGTCCATATTTTCACATCCTTCAGGCAATCCAGCCTCCACCGCAGGGAACTTCAGAATTCGAATATGGATTTCAAAACCCAAATCCTTGCTTCTTTGGATTGTTTTGGAAATGGGATTTGCATTGACAGGAGTGGTGATTATGGTCGTCTTCACACCTCGAGAAGCAAATAGCTTGGCCATGTCTACAGTTGGGATGGTATGACCTTGAGCCATGAAAGGGAAGAAAAAGACATGAAGCTGATGATCCAAACTACCCATATTGCCGAATGGTGCAGAAGAATTAAAACGATTTGCTATAGATTGCATGACTACTACACCCACAAGAGTGTGCTATTTATAAGAAGGCAACAAAGGTATATGTTTGATGTAGGAAGAAAAATTTGATACTTCTTGTATTGATTAAAAAAATCCAGCCTAGAAATTTCTCTAATTTGCATTCATCATCTTCTCAAGTCTTACAAAAACACAAGCTACGTGATTAGGACAATGAAAGATACATATCTCGAAGTTTTCTTTATCTTCTTTTTGTTTGTTTCCTTTTTCTTATCAGATTCTTTTTGTTTGTTTGTGAAGTCCCTAGTTGTCTGCCAGTGCAACAGAGATGTGCTAACTGCGTGTGCTCAACTGTGGTACATTATCATTATCAATATGTTTTAGGGAGAGAGAAAAATCAAGAATTTATTGATTTGACAATAAATTATTAATTATGAAGAAGATAAGAAAATGTAAATTAGATTGAAGATATGAATTTTGATAAATTTTTTTTTTTAGATTTCATATGTAATTAATGTCACTACGTTTGGAATGTAACATTTTTATGATATTGTATAGTGCACGTCTCTATGTATCTGAAAAAACAAAGATAGCCATGTTTATGAGAAATGTATGACGTAAGTGCTTATGGTTTTTTTTTTTTTTTGGCAGCCGTTATGGAGAATGGACGAGCTCTCTAACGGCTATCCTATGCGTTTAGGTTACAATACATAGAAACATACTTATCCAAATTTTTAAATTTTCTAATTATTATAAATTTTCTAAAATCGACATAGTGAATTATTAAACTATATGAAAAGTGGAAATAGAAAAATATGCAAATTTACCAAAAAAAAGTCAATATAACAGCATTAGTTAATTTGATTAGTTTTGTCATTTAATAATTCAATTTATTGATGAATAATATTAATAAGTCGTTAATTAGAAGTTAAATTCTATTATAATTAGGTAACTATGTTTTATACATAAAAAAACAAATAACTAATATTAAAATAGAAAAAATAATTTAATAAAAGAATATTAGGAAGACAAGATAAAAAATGTATATAGTAAATAAATCAACAACTATAATGGGTAAGATAATTATTGTGCCAGATAATTTAATGTGGTTTTTTTTATATATATATCATCTCCATATAATTTAATATTAATATTATTTTAATTTGATTTATTTTTTATTTTATTTATATAATATTTATATTATTTTAAATATTTTTCTATTAAGTTATTAAACATTTAAATTATTTTATTTTATTAATTTTTACTTATTAAATTAATTAACTTAATAATTTAGTACTATTGAGTGTTTTAATTATTGGTATTTATTATTTTGGATGAAAAAAATATTAGTTTTGATATTTGTGAATTATATTATATTATTTATTATATTATAAATTTAATATTAATATTATTTTAATTTGATTTGTTTTTTTATTTTATATTATTTTATATAATATTTATGTTATTTTAAATATCTTTCTATCAAAATATGAAATAATTAAATTATTTTGTTTTATTACTTATTAAATTAATTAATTTAAATATTATTAAGTAGTAAAATAATTAAATAACTTAATAAATAATAAAAATTGTGTTATAAGTAATGAATATATAATGAACAATCAAGTTTAAAATAATGTATAATCAAAATATAAACATTAAAGCTAAAACTGATGAATATGCTATAAACAATCAAGCTCAATACAATAAATAATTAAGTTTGGAACGGTGAATAATCAAATTTAATACGATAAATAATGAAAGTCTAGTCAATAAATCTATAAATTTATTGCTATAATTTAGTATACATAATTTATTATTACTAATCAAATTCAATACGATAAATAATGAAATTCTAATCAATAAATTTATAAATTTATTGCCATAATTCAGCATACATAATTTATTATTACTAATCAAATTCAATATGATAAATAATGAAATTCTAGTCAATAAATATATAAATTTATCGCCATAATTCAGCATACATAATTTATTATTAATAAAATTGTAAAGTACCTACTATTTTTATTTTATATATGACTTTTAATAATAAACAAATTAATAATTTGGTAGAATTGAAATAAATATGCATTCTAATAATTTGTTATGAATAAAATATCGTAATAAAATAAAACAAATTAATAATAAAAAAGTATATAAAATTCAATGAAAAACTAGTTTGTATAAAGAGAGGTAGAGATGGGTGTGGGCCTGTGGGGGAAGAGATGGGGGAAGAGAGAGAGAGAGAGAGATGGGTATGAGGAAGGAGATGGGATTTTCAGTTTGGGGTGGAATAAAAGATGATTGAGTGGATATCTATTCATTCATTTTTACGATTCTTTAGAAAGTGAGTACTCCACCAAAAAAAAAAAAAAAAAAGAAAAAAGAAAGTGTGTACATCACTATTTTCTTAAAAAAAATAATTTTATTGATTTAAAATTACAATACAACAATAAAAATATATATATATATATTCGTTAAAAACCAAAAAAATAAAATAATAAAAAGATTTATAGCAAGCAGGTTAATAACATAATAAATTAACTAAATATTTATAAATTTAATAATAATATAGTGACCATAATACCAATAATTCCAGTTCTACAACATATTAACGATTATAATTTGATTTGTCATTTCTGTCTAATCAAATATACTTTATTTATTTGAATTACCTATATAAAAATAAAACAGCGCAATAATACGATAGAAATCAAAACGTTATAAAACAATGATGGAAATCCAAATATCGAAACAAAACGAAAAAAAATAAAAAATAAAATAAAATAACCACTTATTTTAGAAATAAATTAACAAAAAAAAAAATCACACCTCCTTCTCCAACCACGACAGCTAGCTAAAAAGAGATAAAACAAAATTAAGAGAAAAAGAGGCTACTGTTGTTAAAATGCAACATATTTTCTAAATAAAGGTCGAGGACATGTGACTTGTACTAATTTTAGAAGTGCAATACGTTATTTCCAACATTTATTGATTTTAGGGCAAGTAAAACAAAGTTCAATAACTTCCACCAGCTAAATTGACTGTGACATTAATTTCTCTCTTTAGATTTGTCATGTGGCGACTGACACAATTTTTATAGAGTTGTCGATGTATTATTTATGTGTCATTCGATGTGGGATTCTTTTCATATAGGAGCTGATATGGCTTTATTGCTTATGTGGCTGCTAATATTGGTTAATTCCGGTAGTAATGTCACGTACCACTTCAATATTCCGATTGCCAACTGAGTCAATATTAATTTTTGTGCAACCGATATTGAAGTTGGGTATTTTACTGAAAAGAGTAATACTATAATTTTACATAAATTGATAAAAGTTCAATAATCATGAATACAATTAACTACGGAAGACTTACGTGGTACATACGGTGTAAATTACATTTAATACTTTAAAATCATTAGATCATCAATTTTTAATTTCAACTATTCATTATCAACAGATGAGATTAAAAGTTTATAATCTAACAGTTTTAAGGCACCCGATATAAATTACACCGGGTGCACCTTAAAAATTCTCTTCACTACCTATTTTAGCAAGACTTGATAGAAAATTAATTAAAATAAAAGGCCATAGCCTAAGGGGCAAAGGATTTGACAATTCAATTTGCAAGTCTCTTATTGCATTCACATAGGCTTGCATTATGCGCCAATGACCAAACCTCCCAATCTTACGTATAGGACCTAAAAAGGCTAAATTACTATAACTCTCTACACAAGTTATTTTTTTTTTATTTTTTTGAATTATATTATAAAATTTTTTAGATTTAATTTAATATACTATATAGTCTTTTTATTATATGCAAAGAAAATATCAAATTTATTTTTTTATTTTAAAAATATAAAAAAATTAAAAAAACTTTAATATTATCAATTTAAACCAAAATATTAAATTTATTATTTTTTTAATATTGTATAATGTCGAATTTATTAAAAAATAAATGAGAGTATTTTTTATATTTTTTAATTGACTAACATAATATTTTATTTAAAAGTAACAGAATGTATTTTTAGTTATTGAAATCAAACTTTATAGATTTTATAATATATTTCCAAAAATAATATAAATAATTGGTATATTAAATAGAACTTTATGGATGTATTAGTAATTTCCTCCTAAAAAAAATATGATGATTTTAGTCCCCAATGACAACTTCGATTTCCATTTTTTTTTTGGTATGGAATTTTGCAGTCCTATTGTGCACTTGATGTGTGGGAGTAGGTTGGCTCTAGGAGTATCAAAATAAGTTATGATATGTGAATTTAATACGCGAAACACTTAAAATTAGAGGGTTAGTGTTGAATTTATATAAATTTGTATTATAAACGGATCAATCTATTTATGACACGGTTCAAATTGTATTGTGTCACAGGTTGACAAGCAAATCTATTTACAATCTGTTTAATTTTTTTTGTATCGTGTCAATTCGATCCAATTTATTTATAACGTATGTAAATTTATTGAAATATTAAGGCTAATAGTGTCATTTTATAAAAAAATCTAAATATCATTTGTTAATCGTGTTATATCATGTTAAATGATCTAAAAAGATATAATTGTATCATGTCGTGTCAAATGATTCAAAAAGTATAATTGTATTGTATCGAATGACCTAAAAAAGCATAATCGTGTCGTGTTTATATCGGAAGTATAATTGTGTCATGTTTGTGTCGGATTTTATAATCTATATATGACCCAAATGTTAAACGTGTTATACGTGTCGTGTTTATGTGATCTGTTTAATTTTTATATCGTGTTCGTGTCAGTCCGATTAATAAATAGATCGTATTAATGTTAACCTTAATTGTATCACCCAAATAAATCGACATAATATGACATACCAATCCGTTTTGACTCCCTAATTGGGTCTCCCACCTTATTTATTCACTCCTTCTCGAATCCAATTATGATGATTTTTTTTTTAACAACTTGCAAACCAACTTTACTTGTAACTAACTCACCCTTCTCTATTTAATGTTGACAAAATTCAATGATTTTGCATCCAATCTTTAAGTTCAACAAATAATTCAAAAAGTAAAGAATAATATCTTTGTTTGGTTTTGTTATACATGAATTTATATTTTTTAAAGAGCTAAAGCTCAGCTATGCCTTATTGGTCTCTTTTTTGGGCAAAACACCAAAAAGTAAAAAGCACATTTGGATATCGGACCACCATTTTTATGATATCTTACCTGCCTTTTTTTCCCACTATATAATTTTTAATTTGATATCATGGAACAATTTTAGCATTTGAACTTAATTACCTCCATTTTAATTTTTTCAAAGCTATTTATGATTATATATATATATATTGTCTTATTATATATATATTATCAACCAATGAATTGAGATTAATCCAGTTTGTATTTTATATAACATTAAAAATGCTAAAATATTTCATCATAAATTTTAAAATAGAAATACATCAGTTACTCAAACTGAAAATATCCAATTAAATGAAAAGAGATATATGTCATTATATATATATATATGCGATTAAGTTGGTACAATGGTCTATGTAAAAGGGTTAAATTGTAAAAAAAAACGAAGGAAGATTCATATCATAAGAACAAAAATATATGATATTTAATGAAATTTTCAATCCAGTCCATTTCAACCCAAAGTCTTCAACTAGAAGAGAGAGAGAATCAGAGAGGAGGGAAGGGAAGGGGGCTTCGTTAAAGAGAGAAACCCTAATAAAGAGAGAAAGAAAAGAAAGTGTGCATTCGATTCTCCTCCCTTTCTAATTGTATTTTGAGATCTCAGTTCATCAATCTGATAAAGGTAGACACTTTTCTTCCCTCTGTTTTGTAAAACAAAATCTTTTTTTTTTTTTTTAAAGCCTAAACGAATCTGTTTCCGTATCTGTTTCCAATTTGTTAAAATAAGCTCGGATTCTTATCTGGGATAGCCCTTTTATCTTACATTGCTATATCTTTATAAAATAAAATTACTAATTTGAGTCTATTTATGTCCATCTCTTGTTTTTATTTTGCATTTTTTATGTGCGATTTTGGGTATTTCTGAGTTCTTGCTCTTGTTTGGTTGCTGGAAAAATGTGGGAAATAACAGAAATTCCAATTTTCAATTGTGGGTTTCTTTTCCTTTATTTATTTATTTGGTTTCGCATGGAGCTGAATATATATGAGCTTTCACTCCACTATTTCTTTTTTTTTTTTTTTAAACCTTGTCATGATTTCGTTTCTGTTTGTGGCTCGAGGCTTTAGAAATTTCTCAGTATATGTGCTTTTCAATTCCTTTGATTTTTGTCGTATCAAATTGGTTTAAAGATTTTTATTTCCTTTTTATTAATCTGTAATATTAGATACAGATTTTTGGTAGGTCTGATTAGTTTTATTTTCTAACTGCATGGGTCCAATTCATACTTAACCTTTAAAGGATCATGGAATTTCTGGATGGGAATTGAGAACAATTGCAGTCATGAGCATTTGAAAGAATAATTAGATAGGATAAACTGGTTTCCATATTTTAGATTGAGGATTGGAAAGCCTAAATTATTATTTTCTATTGAAAAACGAACTTTAAGTTTCCAGATCATTACAATCAAGTGAAGAACACAATCCTAATTTATAGAGCCGATGAGAAGGAAAGCAGAGATACAATTCCATTTCTTGAACTTACTCTGATATTGGTAATGAAAGCCATAATGTGTTTTTGCTCCAAACTTGAAAGGTAGCATGAGTTGCTTTTCAGAGCTGAATCAACAGATGACATCTTCTCGTTCATGGTCATTACTGGGATTATAAACCGAGATGGACTTGATTACCTTAGCTTTATTCAGAAGTAAGAGTTATATTACTAAAATCCCATAAACAATGAGCAATTACTGTATTTTGAACAAATGGTTGAAATTACATTTCTTGACCGAATTTTGAATTGATATGCTTAAACAGGTTCTGCATGTGCTTAGTTTTCATTGTAGAAATTATTTTATTTCTCCAAAATTCTGGGATTAGAAAAATTTCTGTAATTAAATGACATGCCATTACGCATTCATTTGTGGGATTTTATTGCTGTGGAAACTAATATGATAACCATGTAAGTAATAATTTGTATTTCTAGCAGTTGCCTTAGGAGTTTTTTGATAATAAATTTAGTTTATCAAATTTTCTAGGTGATACACTATGATTTTTTGTTTGGAAAAAAAAATGATAATAGAAAAAGTTATTTGTACTCTTTATATTGCCACATTTTGTTATTGACCTTCCGTATGTTTTCTGTCATTTTTTGTGCTTTTCTTTGGCAGGTCCTGGTTGTGCTTTTGCTATGTCAAATTCCAAGGGGTCTTCAAATATCAGAAATTTGATGTACTCTGGAAAGCAAGCTTTGCTTCCTCCAAAAATTCCATTTCCTAGTGTTTCTCCATCATATGTTGATTATATTCCCAGCAGTGTAATTGGAGCGAAAGCTGTTCAAAGGCCTAGAGAAGGAAACTCTCATCACCAAAGAACATCCTCTGAGACACTTGTCCTAGAGGAGCAGCCTTCTTGGCTTGATGATCTCCTAAATGAGCCAGATACACCTGTTCGCAGGGGAGGTCATCGGCGTTCATCCAGTGACTCCTTCGCTTATTTAGATATAGCTAATGCTTCTAACTTAGACTACCCAGCACAAGATGAATATAGATACAAAAATGTGATGACAATACCTTCTTGGGTATCTCAAGACTATGATTATCAGAAAGATGCTCGGCAAGTGTCTCACTCTGCTGATTTGAATACCACGAAACAGAAAAATAGGACTTGGGATTCATCTAAGAATGCTGCAGCACATCCCAGTGGGCTTCCTTCTCCAAGGGAGAATTCTGTTTCACAGAATTCAGCTTCTTGTGCTCCACAGGAAGCCGGTGGGATTCCATTAACAGTCAGTGAAAAGCAAGATCCAGCTGAAACTGGCCCAAATGATTCAAAAACTTCATCTGAAAGAAAGGATGGTTTTCATGCTAAGTCTTCATCATCAGAGACTGACACAAAACGTGCTAAACAGTATGTACTTTTTAAAGTTAGTTTTTTTCATAAGTTACTCTAACATGTTCTCATCTTAGCCTGTTGCTTCCGAATAGTGCATGGTTAAGTTAGACAACTTGTCATCATACTTACTGTCCAAGGATACATGATGTACTGTTGTTGTAACTTTTGACATGTCTGGTGAGCTATGATTTTAAAATTTAAAGCACGAGGTCAAGGCATTTTACCCTCACAGGACAAGACAAAAGTCTTCTGAAGTTTAAATTTCTAGTATGAAAAAAAAATTTATCAAATTTGATACTTATACTATATTCGCATGTTCTACTTAATTAGGCCTTAATTCCCAATAGTTGGGGTGAGCTATGTTGATCCTTTTTCTCCATTGTACTTGGTTTCTGGTTATTTAGAAATGTGTGTTAGTTGTGTAAAATAAAGAGATTTTGGACGAGATTTTTGTGCATAAAGTGAACTCATAATAGTTGGTAAATTATGCAGCATTCTCTGATGTGGAGAAGAAAATACTTTCATTGTACTTCTTAATTGGACAACATACTTTCTTTTCTTTTCTTCCTCCCCTCCCCTCTCAACTGGCTTAATTTTCCCAAGAAGATGGTAAATATTGTGGCCAAATGTATTTTTCTTCTTTTGGATAGTTGATTATTGCATTCTCATTTATTGTTATGTGAAATCAAATGTATAAGAAGATTTTCGCACATAACAGGGGTGCCGTGTGCCTTATCTCACAAAAGCTGTTG
Organism: Balakata baccata; assembly: GCA_949630135.1. Classification (NCBI taxonomy): domain Eukaryota; kingdom Viridiplantae; phylum Streptophyta; class Magnoliopsida; order Malpighiales; family Euphorbiaceae; genus Balakata; species Balakata baccata. Next base: position 4,428 of record CATIWF010021166.1, on the reverse strand, counting down.
ACCTTATAGGTGGTACCGATTGTTTCATGTTAGAAAAGTAGCAATTCCAATTCAATTTTAATCATTATTCTTCTTCATTCCATATATATGTTGTATTCAAATTTTATACATGTTTTATCGTTTAAAATCTATTAGGATATTGTGGCTTTTTCTATGTTTGGTGGTTAGTTTTTGAAACTTTGTTGTGGAAGAAGGTAGTGTAATACCATGTAATTTAATTTGAAAAATCTTGCATACTTAATGAGTTTAAAAGTGATATATGAAATATTAAGACTCAAAATGCTACACAATGCAGGCAATTTGCTCAACGTTCTCGAGTTCGAAAACTTCAGTACATAGCTGAGCTGGAAAGAAATGTACAAGCTTTACAGGTATATCTGCAGAAGCTAAACTTGTGTGATTTTAGAGTTAATTTGAAAAACATGTAGCATGCATTGCTTAAGCTGTCTAATTTATAACCTTCTACTCAGGCTGAAGGATCTGAAGTTTCTGCCGAGGTTGAATTCCTCAACCAGCAAAATCTTATACTTAACATGGAGAATAAAGCCCTTAAGCAACGCTTGGAAAGTTTAGCTCAGGAGCAGCTTATCAAATACCGTAAGTTCTAATTCTGGATTTCTCAAGTTCTAGGTATTGAGAATAATGTTCTTGTATCCCTTCGCCTTTTACTTGGCAACTCAAGTTTTGCTCGAAAAGTATCATCAAAATAAGAATCTTTATGTAGAAACTGAATAGTACTGTCTGCTTTTCAGCTGATTTTGTTTGTCATTGATGCTGATGTAAAATGTGAAAAGACCATTTCCGATCTTGATTACCCTCACTGCCGTGGGAGGAGAGGAAGTAATAATTATTTTAGAAATTAGCCAATTCATCATCCACCCACTCTTCATCAACCAGAAGCTCTGTGATACAATCATAAAGGAAGAGGGAAGGTTTAACTGAGAACATTAGATGCTTCATTATGTGCCCATATGTAGAGCAAGCTTAGTGTTTTTGGTCATTTGGAGAGAAAGTGTGGTAAGAAGGAACTTGTTATCCAGCATACACCATAACTGGATACAGAGAAGCAGTTTGGGAGTTACTAGATGACTGGTTTAATAAAAGCTTTAACATTTGGGGAATATTAATTTTGCATCAATACCTTTATTAATACCCCATAGTTGGGTCTTCTAGGTTTAAAACTTCTCATCTTAATTTGAGAAAGTGTTATTTAATACCATTATCCTATGCAGCTCAGTTGAGCTTTGAATAGTTCAGGTTGATTAAAGTTTAATCTCTGGTCTTGTTGATTTATTATGGAACTAGGCTTCATTGCTTGAATTGCTTCTTCAGGTTGAAAAGCAAATCTTTTATCATTTTGCTTCTGAGCACTTGACTTCTTTGTTGACATTCATGTTCTGATCTCTTCAGGAAGACTTGTTAGAATTTAGGATGGGATGGTGATAGAGAATGGATAGGAATGGGAATAGGAATATTCTAGAAAACTAATGTTTAGGGTTTAGGATGGGCTGTTAGGTCCTTACATATATTAGAATTTGGTTATAAATAGGGATAGGGAGCAAAAAGGGAGCATGTTGTGATTTTGGCACTATTGTGGGTCTTCAAGTTGCTTGAAGAAGGGGATTATTCCCTGGGCTGTGCATTGCACAGATTTCCTTTCTTTCTTTCCTTGTTCTTATTTCTCCATTCTACTATGTTAGCAATACTTGGTCATTAGTAGTAGTTCTATTTCTTTCTTTCTATACCTCTTTGTTTTTTCTTTGCTGTGTTGTCTTTTCTTTGAGTACTTGTGCTGTTTCCTATTAGATGGCTTGAGATGGGATGCAGACAGATAAGATAACTGTGTGACATATAATTACCTTCTGTTGGTTGAAAATTTATTGGAAGAAACTATGTTATGGTATTCTTTGCTGCAAATAATCTAGTAGAATGTTGAAATAATGAATAGAGTGTTAACTGCTAGGAATTATTTAGTTGTTCTTGATATTACTAGGTTTTGAGTAATTGAATATGGGTACATGCTATAAAGTTTGAGTTCACTATGTTTCTGTGTTATTCTTGTAAAATTTCTCACTTCTTTGAAGTATTAGTAAAGGAAGTTGCTATGTGCTTATTTTCAAGATAAAGGTGAGTTCTAGTTGCAGCTGTGATTTGCAGTTCAATCGCCATACTTTACAATGTCCAAGACAGTGCTTCATTTGCTACAAGGGAGGGGGTTGATCTATGTAGTGCCTAAACATGCAACTAAAATGTTTATCTGTTACTATTGTTTGAAAGAGCAGGCCTATGTATTTTTACCCTCCTATTCTTTTATTTTTGGGCGGGGTGAGGATTTGTGAGTGTCAAATCATTTTGCAAATATCTTATGCATCTAAAAGAAAGATCATCTGCATTTTAATCGCATTAGGATTCATTGGCATCCAAATATTTGGTACACAGGCACAGTAGGAAGGGGAAAGAAATATAAAATGGCCAATGTATTCATAGGAAATAACTTATCTGCCACATCATTAGACTGGTTTGTGGGCTTGCAGATCCACTTCTCCAAAAAACTGGCTTGGACAGGTGGTTGTATTTGAGCACCAAAACCCCCTCCTCACTTAGTATTTATATTGATTTAGGGCATCATAAATGATGAGGCCTGGTCAATGAACTTCAAGGTGCCGCACAACCTGCATACTGTCGCTTATAATGAGTATATATATATATATATATATCTTAAAAAATGCTGAAGTTTTGAGGGTGTTTTCAGTGGAGCATGAAGTTTTGGAGAGGGAGATTGGGAGGTTACGAGCTTTGTATCAGCAACACCAACAGCCACAACAACAGCAACAGCAACAGCAACCATCTTCCAGCCATCGCCGAACTAACAGCAGGGAACTTGAATCTCAGTTTGCAAATCTGTCCTTGAAACACAAGGAGGCCAATACTGGCCGTGATCCTGTGACAGGTTCACTTCGCACCTAGATACACAAATGAATTTCAGATTTGTTGTGCCACTATTTTCCCATAGCGGGGTTTCCATATTAACCATCATTATTTTCTCGACGAGTGGGATTAAGTCAAGTTCATCCAGTCTTTATCCTATCTCTTTGCCTGATTTGCACATTTTGTTTTTTCTTTTCCTACTGTTTCTTGCCCCCCTTTTCATTTGTTAACTCAATGTTCACATGCAAGCACCTGGTAGTCATTCGTTACTGAAAACTGATATTTTTCAGACAAAGATGGCTCACCGGAGGTGGTAAACTTGAAATGAGGTTCCATATTTTGGTCCCTTTATGTATGTTAAAGTGATTATATGATTCAGAAAATTTGTGTGCTCCACAGCTTACTCAATTAGATTAGCCATTTCGGCGGAGTCAGATGTAGTGAAGGATCAATCTTTAGAATATGTGTAATTTGTAATGGCATTTTTCAATGGAAATGCTTTATTGTAATGCAGAATCTGTTCAATGAAATTCGTCACTTCTGTTACTTGGTGGGTATATCAGATGCAAGTGCTTTTGTGTTTTAGTTATTATAATATATAAATACTTATTTTATAATTTATTCATTTGTTTTATTTATTATTTTATCATTTTAAAAGGAATTTTTTCCATTTGTAATTTTGAATTAAACGAGTTAAAAAAAAAAAAAAACAAATTTAAGGTGAAGTTAAAATTCACTAGATGTGTTTAATTATGTGCAAAATTGTGTAGGTAAAAACATTTGGCTTGCCGAAATTATTTGCATGAAAGTTAGATACATGTTCATAATTGCGTTTAGCTTATTATTACTATTATTTGAACTCAATGTGAATTAAAATTAATGATATGAGACTAAAAGAACATAAGAAAAAAAATGCAATTATCGATAGAACAACAAGGAAAATAAAAATTAAGTGTAGCTGCGCAAATATATATAAAAGAAAAAAAAACAGGTGTAGCCGCGCAAAGATGGGCAGAAGAAGAACCGGTCTCTGGCTCACACGTTCACAATTAATGAAGTAGGAGATAATAGGGGCAAGGCTGTGACCAATCGGCAATAGAGATCACGCCCTAGTCCAATTAGAAATTTATTTGTGGAATTGATTATATTTATAAACTAATTCAATTATATATATAATTTTGTGTTAAATTCTAAAAGTCTATATAATTTTTCATAACCTAATTTTTCCTGACTAAATTATAATTAATATATAAGATCAGTGAGGCGAACCAAATTAATTGTAAAAAGAGTCCATTAGTTATAGCAATAAATAATAATATAAAGCAAAATTCATGCATGGATTTTATTATTGTTGAAGATCGAAGCCAGCGATTTGCAGAGTTAATTTTATCTACAATCAATGAATTTATACTTTAGTTAGGAAAAAATAGCTAAACGTTTAGAATTTAATACGAAAATTATATATGTCCAGTGAGTGTAAATGAGAACTTATTTATTTTT
>CATIWF010021156.1:0-34598 GCA_949630135.1 Balakata baccata | reverse complement strand
TCCTAAATTTTAGTTAATATATCATTAAATTCTAGATACTTTAATTTATAATTTATTCATTTAATTTATTTACTTAATTTCATTAACTATTACTAAATATAATTTATCAAACTTTAATTTATAAATTATATCTTCATTTTTTTTAAAAATAATTAACAAAAATTAATAAATAAATTTAATAAATTAACAAAATTTAATAAATTAATGAAATAAATTAACAAATGAAGGGGCATATGCATGTCCTATGCACAGACATAGTGCGCCACTTGGTGGTTTGCCAGTGCAAATGGCACACGCATCGGTCAACTGCCACAATTCCGGAATTACTGTTAAAACTACCACAAATTTAGAAATTATCAAAAAACTACCACAAATTTGTAATTATTTTCTTTTAACATCACAAACTAAAAAATATCCATAATTTCTTAGCATGTCTAAGAACTGTCAGAATTGCAATTCCGTTAACTGCAAAAAATGATAGAACAATTTGAGACCAGTTTAAAGCTTTCTACTTCTTGTTTTGAACATGTATCATCTTCTAGGTCAATTGTTATATTTAGTTCTCTCCTTATTATGCATTTTATTGATAAAAATGATGAAGAGTACACACAAGTATTTGAGAGGACCTAAATTTTCTCTCCATCTTCCAGGAGGAGGACGAAAGACTTCCCAGCTGCAGATACTAGGGATCTAAGAGTTGAATAAATCCTTATATTTAGTTCCTGACTCATTATTGTAGAGTATCAATAACCATGTTCCATTAGAGAGAAATAAGGGAAGAGGAAAAGGACAGGATTTGTTTCAGTCCTTGATACACATAAACATGGAAAACAAGAGCAAAGGGGGAAATTAGCCGACTTGAGAAGAAGTTTAAACATAATAAATATAGAAGAGGCCATTTATAACTTGACTAGCTTCACAACAAACAACCAAATAATCCTAATAGATGTCTAAACAGCTTGCAAGCGTGATTAAATTTTGAAAACACCCATGTCTATTTTTAAGTTTTCTCCCTAACGTCTTGCTTTATTTGCACAGCACACTCATCATCACCTCTCTATAGCCAGCAATAACAGAACCTTTCATTGCCTTCTCAATTTAATTAATTCCCATATGATATCCTACTCCATACACCATTATAAATCTAAACACCAATTTCCTTCAATTCATAATGCTCATAACCAGATTCATCCCTTGCTGCCAGAAAATTGCAACAACTTTTAAACTACATCGTATTCCGACCACATGAACTCCTAAAAACCCTCAATCCATTACTCTATCATTTTGTTTACATATTTTACTAACTCAAGACTATAATATCATGTTTGGAGACATGGCATGCATATATAGCAAACCTCATTCTATGTGTGTGTGTGTGTGTCTATAATATGTCCTATTTGAGTTATATATAAAAAATCTCATTCTAGTTCTACATATCAATAAAAGCATAAACAATCCTGAACACGTGACGTAAAAAAAGGCATGGTATTCTCATGGTATTTGTACCTTCTTCCAGTAAAGTTTTGGACTCTGCTGTGATAACCTCAAAGACCTCAAAGGCATTGATTATGGCATGGTTTCCTTCTACAGGATGCAAGGAGATTGTCAATGTTCTCCCATTAACAGTAACTGTTGTGTTAAGCACTAAAGCTGTATAACGATCCCCACTCATTTTAGCAACATCAATTCCTTCAAACACAAGATCACCATTAATGCGGATGTCAAATACTCTCTTACCAACACCTGTTACTGAAGCATCAATCTCAGCAAAGTGTAGCCAGATCGAGTAGTTTTTATTGGGATCCACATCCATTGTATATGCTAGATCTGGTTGAGTATCAGTGCTAACAAGGGCAGTTTGATAAAGAGCTTCAGGATAAAAGTTAGGTGCATTTGATGCCTGCTTAATGCTATTTTCAGTAGATATAGATTTATCTGAATTCTGGCCAAATGTTGTCATGCGACTCCAAAATCTATCCCCTCCCCATCGGTCCCCACTATAATCTACATCAAATTTTGACTTCCCATTACCACAACTAAATCTGGCCGCTGTTCTCATGCTTACTCCTTGACCCCACTCGGAACCAAAATAATACGCTCTGTCATCAACTTGAAGAATTTCAATGGAAAGGATTGCTGGATCACCATGCCCTGTACTATGGAAACAGATAGAGGCCGTGCCATCTGTAAGAAACACTTGAGCCTCAGTAAATACTTGGTCATCATGGTTACTCCAACCTGATTGCAAGGAATAAATCTGGGTGCCTTCGATAGAAATGTCAAATAAAGGTTCATTATCAAAACTTGGATTGGAATCCTGATGTTTAACCAATGCAAAAAACACCCTCACAGAATAATGTCCCTTTGGCACTCTTTTAATGTTGTAACAATTATTGGGACCTTCAGATAGGGGGAAATAGCGAAGAGTTTTAAGTGGAGGAGCAACATAACTTGTAACTGTTGAATTAGTAGGAATGCCTCCTGTATATGCAAAATCTTTGTACCAAAGAGTATTGGTTGGAGAAGTATTCACATTAACACGAGCTCCACAACTTATGCGCATAACCCAAGGTGCTGTATAAGAAAACAAATCAATTGAGTCCAACATCTAAAAATAAAAGCTACTAAAGCAGAACAATTGCGCAATATCCAAGCTCCAGAAACCACAGCAACTTTATCATCAATATGTAAGATTGAACTGTATCCTTCTTGATGCCAAGTTTGTTATTCTCATATAAATGTCATAAGATGTCTAGTTGAGTTTATTATTCAAAGAGTGAATAAGTGCTCGGCCATGGTCCACTTATATATTCTCCAAATTAAAGCAACTTAAAAATCTATCCACTTCTGTAATAGGCTCCATTATTGTCAAATGTCAGCCACCCAAATGCGCATATAGAATTGACAACAAAGTGAATTAATGATCCACAGTTTTTTTTTCTCTTTTTTCCTCTCTTGTTTATCCAGTAATTCCAACTTTCTATGTACATTACTACGATCCTTTTCTTATCTAGCGAACTGACGAAAAAATAGATAGAAACTATTCATGCGTTTTCAGGTTCTTTGAGATAGAGATGATTAATTAAGAATTAACTAACCAATTAGCTTTATAAAGTTCAGTTCGATGAAGTTTTCCTTGCTTTATCAAGTTGATAATAAAGAAAAACTAAAAGTTGAGAACTCATTTCATGCACTTTTTTAAGCAATCAAACAGATCCAAACTGGTCATTACAACATCCATCTGATCCAAATGATCATATCTCAGAATTCCACCCCTAATCTAACACCAATGAGCAGTAAAATACAAATACACCAGAATCAGCGAAAAAAAAAAAAGGCACACGAACCATATATGCATTCACAAAATACACTCATTTATCAACAAAAATCAACGGATAAATGCAAAGTGAAAACCACTACAAGAATCCCTAATTCAAATGTTCAAGCATCCAGTAATCAGAATCTGAATCGGAAAATTGCTGAAGCTAAAGTGGAGAAGCTCACCGTGATTAGCAACACAAGTGGCGAAAGATAAGCAAACTATGAGAAGCCATGATTGGATAAAAAGAAATCTCAACATCTTTGGCTTCAATTTGGTTAGCTTTTTAACATACGTGCTCTCTCTCGCTCTCGCCCTACGGCCTCGTTTCTTCTTTCTCGCCTTTTTCTGAGAGAGAGAGAAGCGAGTGAAGGAGAGTGAGCGCAGGGACGTGTGTGCAGGTAAACAATAAACTGTTAGCTTTTTATTTTTTTTTTAATTTTTTTTTTTTGGTAAGAAGCTTTTTATTTTTATTTTTCTCTTTCTTTGCTTGGTTGACTCGTGATAGAGGAGCAGTTGCTGCGGTGCTTGTGGGGTTCATTGTCCATGATGGAACTTTGCTAATCTTGCGAGTCCACATCGAAGCGGTTTCCTTTTCCATTGGGTCTCCAAAGGATGGGGCCCACCACTTGACAGATGATGACGTGGGATGCGGGTTTATACTTCCCGCATGGAAATTTTGTTTTGATACAAACATAAATGTTCGCGGTGAATATATGTCTTAAATTTACGTCAACTCCGTCGACATCGGGAACGTTGCATTTAATCGGACGGTTCAGGATGCAACTCTTCTACTCTGTTTCTTTGACTTTTTGAGCTTTGACTTCCCTTTCCTTCCTTCAAGTCACGTCCGTTCATTAGTGCGCAATTATCGGGTTAGTGGCTTTTGGGCATTGTAGGGCGCATTAAATAAACAAAGACGCAAAAGGCATTTAGTGTTATGTTTGAAAAAATATTTTAAATTGTTTTAAATTTTAAAATTTGTTTTTAGAAAATAATTAAATAAATATATATTTTTGATAGAATAATGTTTGAAAAAAATAATTTATAAAAAATTTAAAAAATCAATTAATTAAATCTACACCTATGTTTTTTACACCCAACATAAATTTTAAACACTTCTTCATTCTCTATATATTCACAAGGTTTTCATTCTTCCAAATCCAATATTTATTTTTCTGAAAAACTCCCAACCCTAATAATTAAAAGGTTCACGAAATTAAATTAAGAAAATATGCAAAATATTTTATTTAAGTATATTCTTAGAATGCTACCAACAATAGTATAATACTAATATTCATTTTTAATATAAAGTACGTAACATATTTAAAATAATAAAACTCAATATATGTTAACGCCCATAATACTAAAATTCAAATTTATAATTAAATGAGTTAATGTTCATAGCTATATATTGTTAAAAAATAATTATTATGCTAAATTATAACAAAACATAGTAAAACTTATTAAACGAATAATTAAAGTTTTTTTTGACATGAAAAATAATTTTATTGATTCAAACTAGCAATACATTGATATAAACATATATATATCCGCTAAAAATCATAGAAGATAAAAACAGTGAAAATATTCACAGTCCCAAGTTAATAACATAATAAGTCGGCTCAAAATTTACAAATTTAATAATATTATAGTGACTATAATACTTATAATTTCAGCTATACACATATTGATGATAAAAATTTGATTTATTATTTTTGTTAAATCAAATATATTGATATAAACATATACATATCCGCTAAAAATCATAGAGGATAAAATAGTAAAAATATTCACAGCCCTAAGTTAATAACATAATAAGTCGGCTCAAAATTTACAAATTTAATAATACTATAGTGACTATAATACTTATAATTTCAGCTATACACATATTGATGATAAAAATTTGATTTATTATTTTTGTTAGATCGAATATATTTTGTCAATATGAATCATCCATGCAAAAAAATATTGCAACAAGATGAGGGAAACAAAACAATTGTAACATGACAATAAAACCAAACAGTACAACAAAATGACCGAATCACGAAAAACAAAATAAATAAAATTAAAACCTATATCTATGCTGAATAACTGTTTATTTTATAAATAAATTGATATAAAATGATGTAGAGATGTTATTTTAGGCCAAAATGGTAAAAAAATTATCACTAATTGTTTAAAAGATATAGCGGCTAGAGAAAGAAATAAGAAAAAAGTTGGAAAAAAAATGGAAATTAATTATTAAAGCTGAATTGATTGTTTTGGAAATAAGGGAAACAAGAGATAGATAAGTCAATATAACTCATCATACTTCATACCAAGTCTAATAGTGTACGATTTCTCCTTTCACTCACATCATTTAGTTAAGGTATACTAGATAGAGTAAACTGTGTGACAATTTCATTTTTTTGAGGTAATTATTAAAATCAGTACATGAATATTCACCACATCAATTTGATCGAAGTGTTTTAATATTCTTTCCTAATTTATTTTCTACTTCGGCCTTTAAACTTTTTAAAGACTTCTGATTTGTATTTCAATAAATATAAATACTGATATCTAAACTTATCGTCTAGAAAGGTAACAAAGAGTTGACAACCTCCTTAGGCCATTTTTTTAAATAGTCTACAAATATCAGTATGAATTAATTCAAGAAAATTTTCAGCACGTACCATTTAACCAGCAAATGAAGCTCTAGTCATTTTCTTTTGCAAACATTACTCACAAACAGAATCATTAGACCTATAATCTAAACCTTTTAGGATTCCCATATTTATCATCTTGTGGATCCTTGCATTAGAAATATGACAAAGTCTTGAGTGTCATACTTGAATAATCATATCTATTTTGATTAGAATTGTCATTTATAGTGCTCAATAACAACTCTTTATTATTTATCTTATCACACTTATCATATATTTAGTTTCAATTCCAATAAGATTATCATTAAAATAAACATAACACACATCTTTACAAAACATGAATTCATAATTATTGTTTGTCAAAGCAGATACATATATAATATTTTTATAGGCATTAGAAATATATAAAACATCTGATAATAAGATTACATGACGACTTAACAAAATGGAGATGTCTTCTACTTGCTCGGTTACAACTTTTGCTTCATCACCAAGAGTGAGTTTTACCTCCCCATTATATAGCAACTTTCAATGCCTTAGATCTTGCACATAGGAACAAATATAAGCAGTTACTTATGTGTCTAAGACCCAAGCATATGATAAGTTAAAAGAACGATCATAATTTAAATCAATATTTAAATTCAAATTATGAGAAGAAAGACCTGTAATCCCTTTGCCCTTAGTATTCTTTAGACTATTTAGATAAACTGAGAAATTTATCTTTCAATGACCATCCTTCTGACAGTAGAAACATGTTTCTTTATCAGCCTTTAGTTTAAGCTAGCTCAAAGTTTGAGCTTTTGCTTTTCCTTTACCCTTTTTGGGACACAAAGAAGATAAAGTGAAACTCTTTCCCTTAATGGTCTTTTTCTTCTTCATTTTCTATAGGTGATAAGAAGAAGCTGTTATAAGTACTTATACCTTTTTCTTTTAGGAATTAACCACAATATTTTGGTGATAAACCAAATTTTATTACAGCTTTTGTAAAGTACACTTCACTTTATTCAAATGGAAGTTAGAAATAAAACTTCCACAAGAATGTGGAAGTGATGCTAATATACAATATATCTTTATTGCCACATTCATGAAGAAATTGAGATATTCAAAGTAATACATAAGCCTTATTATCTCACAACATGTTCATCAATATCCTAGCATTCTTTCATTTTAATTTGGAATAGTTTATTAAAATAGTTAAAACTGGTGGTCCTACTAGCTTCGCCATAAGTTTCCTTCACTAACTCAAAAATACCGTAACAAGCTTATATTTTTTTATATTACTCTTATAGCTTATTTTTCATATAAGCAAGTATATAACATTTTGCTTGAGTATTTTTATCAATCCAACCATTGTAATGTTGTTTTTCAGCTTTATTTGCATCAATAGCAGGTGTTGTAGGTCTTAGCTTACTAGCAACATCACATAAGAGTTGTTGGATAAATACCAGCTTAAGGTTGCTCAACCAATCCACATAATTAGGTCCAGTGAGCCTATTACAGTCCAAAAACAATTGAAGTTGCGATGGTGTAGCCATATTATTAGAGAAAAATAACTGTATAAAGAATAAAATATATCAGTTTAATTATATATTAATGATCAAACCAATTAACCAAAATGATTTGGACAAATAATTATAATGGTTTTTTCTACTAATCTGGTGCATCTTACACTTCTCTCGTGGGAAACATAAGTTTCATTGAGGTAAACTTTTAGTGAGTAAATTGAGTTTCAATAATACTCTAATTAATATTTCTTAGCTTTCCATAATGACATTTTTGGAATATTAACATATTAATGAGATTGCAACTCATTATCAAATACGACAACTGTAAACTTAATTTATTTTATTTTTAACCAGCTCCTAATACACTAATCATCAGCTTTACAATATTACATTCTTAAGTTAACATATTAGATGAATCATACCTACGAAATCAGTAAAACAAACAGACTTAATCTAGTGTCACACAGCTTCACAAAGTGACATTATTGTAACACTAGTTATCCATCCATTTTACAAGTCAAATACATTATTTGACCTTATCATTAATATACAATAACTTTATATTAATGCTCTTATAGAGAGCTTCAATGTAGATATCTTACATCTTTATTGGATTCATTATATTTTGGAAAATTACTTGGTCTTTTATCCTAATTTTAAATATCTCACTTTGCATATTTACTAAATTAAAAAATTTACTAGCATCCACAAAATAGTAAATTTATTTTTAAATTATCACATAATCTAATTTTAAGGTTAATGTTTGCACATTAATATTTTTTTATGTCATATCTCGTATGATCATAAAATGTAATTACATCTATACTCAGATGATTATGAATCTATAAACATACATATGATATTTGATTGAATAAAATGCATACTACCCCTCTTTAGCATACACTTTATATCTCATAAACTAATGTAAGCTTATTATATAATCATATTATATAATGTTTAAATTAATTTAATTTTTGAGTCAATATATCTATATATATTTTGTGAATATATTATTATGCCCACCTCATTCAAAAATAGATTTTATACATAAAAATTGAATTTTCGCAACAACTTGAAAAAATTAACCATATAAAAATTTATATATAATTTAAATCTCATTTATATTATTATTTAATTAATTATTAATTTAATATTTTTTAAGTCCAAAATTCATATTTAAAGCTCACATAATTCAATTATTTACTACATATAAACACATCACATGCAATAATAAAAATTAATCATGCAATTTATAATCTTATTGCAATTGCTAGAAAAATTTTCACCCCAAAATAGAAAATACAAAATAAACTCCATCTTGGCAAATCTTTCATGTTGGTTCTCCTCAAAATTTCGAATCTCCTTCCTCCAAAGGAAAATTTATATATTACCTTATTGGCTTACTAAGGACTTCAATATAAGGGTAAGAATTACTATGGATCTATTAAATATTACAAACCAATATATGAAAATAATATAACATTTTATACTTTTGAAAAATCCAAAACAAAAGGACTAAAATATCGTATAACAACAACATGCAACATAAAATATAAATCAAATCTAAAAGAACAATAATAACATCATCCATAACTAAAGCAAGCCTATAAATATAAAGGAGTCATTTTGCTCAAAAAATCATGGGAAGTCTCTGATACCAATTGTTGGAAGTATAAGTGATTTTTGGATTGAGAGAAGTTTTAGGTTTCGGTCAAAATTATAAATTTCAAAAAAATTTTAATTTATTTGAAACATGCAATCAAATATTACATGATATAAATACACTTTACATGTTAATTTTGAGTATTTATTCATAATTTTTATATATCATATTTTGTAAAATTTCTAAATAATATTCATTTGCTAAGATCATCCATTGATTTTTAGAATAAAATAGAAAAATAAAAGATGAAAACAAAAATTTAAGAAGTGAATTCACCAAACATATAAACCAAAGTAAAAATACAAAAAATTTTAATTGTCTTAGATTAAACTTTTTTTTGCTAATATCAGATATATGATTATAAAATTTTTTTTTTTTTATAAATTTATAAGTTACTAATACTTTAAAAACTTACTCTAGTATTTTTCTTTCAAAGTTTACTCAAGAAAAGAAAAAGTAAATCAATTGAAAGAAAATTTTTAACAGTAGAAAAAGAAGAAGAAGAAGATCAATTAGCCAAAAGAAAAATTAACACTTAAACTTAAAATTTTTGGCAGAGGCCATTAAAGGGAAGGTGGTGAGTGAAATAAATTGTGTTGAAAAATTCTTTTTGATTTTTTTAATTTTTATGATGTAATGATAGCGCAAGAATTAATGACATATTTCATTTTCTATTCACCATCATTAATTATATAATCAATATTCTCTTCTATTAACCATTGTAATTATTTTAATATATCACTATATTTAATTTAATTGACAATTTAATTTAATTATGATAGTTTTAATTAATACTTTAATTAAAATTATATATAAGAGAAATAGTTAAAATTAATCAATATTAATTTTAACTCAAAAAGTATAAGTAATCATCTCTAATTTGATTCTCAATTAAATCAATTCTTATCAATAAATATTGACTAGTCAAATAATTTATTTTGGTGTGACTTATAAGGCTAATAGTTTTATCAGAATGAAAATATAATATTAACTCCTTAATATTATATTGGATACCATTTTCGAATTTCTCGTATATCCAGACACATTAAGTATCATTCCGAAATTCTCCTTTTAATTACCAATAAAATCTCAAATATTAATTTGACCTCTAAATCATAATATTAAATCATGTCGTTATGATTCCGATATTGATTAGGATTACAGTACGTCAAAACCATATTGGTCAATATACTAATGAGTAGTAATTTATGTTCTGATTAAAATAAAACTTATCATTATTAGTCTAACTAATAATATCGATCTTATATCGAATATGTCATATTTCTCTTGCTCATGAATATATTTTATTAGAACTAAAATATCAACTCCATTAGGAATTTGTCCTGGTGCTGCTGGGTAACGAATTCTTCTATTGATAATCTTATGTCTCACTACATGACCAACGGTGGTGACTACGAGCTAGATTACCAAACATGGATAGTACAAGGCAAGAGCACTTTTATAATCACTCATGAAAGGACAATCTTGACACTTCAAGTTAAATTACTTCGAGTCATAAAATACTCATATATTATTACCAAGATAATAACTGTTGACATTGAGCACTATATGTGCAATTATTATCAAATGTTACTGTTTGGTATCCTTAACTCTTTAATAACCTGCTGATTTATTTGGATATAATTATATTATGGATAATGAAATTCATTCTCAGAATAAACTATGTGATAACCTAAAAACTCAATAAATGCTCAATTCATTGTTATTTAGAAATTTTACAAAAATGAAAAAAAGATGGTAAATATTTATAAAAATACTTTCACTCAAGATTTTTTTCAAAAATAGGATCTGCACAAAATTTTTTTCAAAAATACCGAAAATCAAGGTTTACTCGAGAGTTACCATAAAATTAATGAAAATTGAAATTACAAAAATTTTATCAAATATTTACTTAAAGTTTATTCAAGTTATACTTATGATTTACTCAATATTTACCATAAAATTAATAAAAATTAAAATTATACAAGATTTACTCAAAATTTACCAAAATTTATCCAAAAATTACCTAAGGTTTACTACAAAATTAATAAAAATTGAATTTATAAAAAATTTACTTAAGTTTACTCAAGTTATACCAAATGTTTATAAGAAAATTATTGAAAGTTGAAATTACATAAGGTTTACTCAATATTTACATAAAATTTATTCAAGATTTATCACAAAATTAATAAAAATTGAAGTTACAAAAAATTTATCCAATATTTATGCTAAGTTTTATCTGAGATTTACTACAAAATTAATGAAAGTTGAAGTTATATCAGGTTTATCAAAGATTTATCTAAAATTGACTCAAATATTTACCAAAGGTTTACTTTAATTTCACTAAATCTCTCAATTAAAAATTACAAAAAATTTACCTAAGATTTATCAAGTAAATAGCCTTAATTAAGCTAATTAAAAACAAGTTACATATTTTTTGTGTAATTAAAATTTGCCCAATATTTACTTTGACAATTAAGTTAATTAAATATAAATTTATTTATTTTTTTTGTTAATTAAGTTAATTAAATAATGATTAAAAATAAATAAATTCATACGTAAAGACAAATGGTGGTAATGCAAGTTAATAAAATTCTTAATCAATGTTTAAAATATAAAAAATAATTATTTTCTTTCTCAATTAAATGAAAAAAATATAGTAATTAGACAGTGAAAACTTATATTTAAAAAGAAAAATGCAAAAAATCGGTAAACTTGAAATTAACAAAGTTAAGGATGAAAGTAAGGAAAAATTACTGTTAAAATTGAAAAAAACTTTTTAAAAGTGGCTTTTTGTGTAAATTCATTTTGTTTTTTTCTAGTTATAAACATTTTTAAAATTATTTTTTATCGAAAGCATTTATTTCATTATTATCAATAATTTGATAATAAATTATATGTGGATAATTAAATAATTGTATATTTTATAATATATATAACTACTATATTTATAATATAATTAACAATTTAAATATTATATTTATTATAATGTAAAATATACACATATCCAATACGATATATTATTTAATATATACAAAAAAAAATAAATACATTAGGGTATAAATACTACTAATAACAAGATTAATCTACAATATATCACATTCTAAGAGCGAACTATGCACCTTTGATATACAAAAACACCAAAACCAACGCGCGCATAGGAGTTTAACTAAAACTGTTGGAAAGTAGAAGTGATAATTAAGATCAAAACTCTCACACCCCGAAAGAAAACAAAATTTTTTTATACTTTTTTAAAATAGTTACTGAGAAGTTTAATATGTAGGTATTTGAGAATTTTTCATGGAACGGAGGGAGGAAGAATAAGGGAGGAAAATAATTTTTTTTTCTTTTTATTTTTCTTCTTTTCTATAGTGTTTGAAAAATTTTCTATTAGGGAAGAAAATGTAGAAGGAAAATTAATTTTATTTATTATATTTTAGGTTGAAGTAATATACATGAAATAACAAGATAAATGATTTTTTCTTTTATCTGGTTAATTTATCATTAAAGACAAAAAAGTTATAGTATTACATATTTACATTTTTTACATTATTTTATAATATATTAAGTAGTTCACTATTATAAGTAATAGTGATTTTTTTGTCTGTATTTTCTCTCCATTTTAAAGAGAATAAACAATAGAAAATATAAGTTATTTTACATTCTATTCTTATTTTTCTTTATTTTCCAAACAAAATAAAGTGAAAATACCTCATTATTTTTCTTCCTCTATATTTTCTTTATAAGGAAATAGGAAAAACTGATAATAAAATATTAAGTTAATAGTTCTATGTAGATACTAATTACAAGTAAGCTGAAGATTTTAAAATAATCCAAGTACAAAAGCTTAATGTTGAAATTCAGTTTAACATGTAACGGAAGACCAAAATTTTGTAACACAAACTTTTTAAGTATTATATAAATTAAATATGAGCATTATTTTTATTTATCTTGCTCAATAAATAATTTGGCAACTTTTAGATATCATTGAAATCTTTAACATGTTAATTTATTTTATTTCTCATTACATCATTTTATTTCTTTCATTTAATATTAAAAATTAATAATATGATAATGATAAAAAGGAAAAATTATAAAAATTGAAAAATGTGTTGTTTTGTTATTAATTTAATTTATAAACAAAAAATCATAACACAATATTAATTCAAATTCTGAATTTTTAGTGTTGTTTATATTTGTATTTTTATGTTAATTTATTTTATTTCTCATTACATCATTTTATTTCTTTCATTTAATATTAAAAATTAATAATATGATAATGATAAAAAGGAAAAATTATAAAAATTGAAAAATATGTTGTTTTATTATTAATTTAATTTATAAACAAAAAATCATAACACAATATTAATTCAAATTTTGAATTTTTAGTGTTGTTTATATTTGTATTTTTTAAAAAATAAATTGATATGTAACTTTTAATTTAATCCAAATTTATTTACTTCAATTCTAAAAATATTTTAATTCATACTTTCTTTTATTATGAAATTTATTATATTTAGAAATTGATAATTATTTATTAGTGATATTATAGTGTGCCACAAATATTTTTGGTATTTTTCTCATATAATATAATATATTATATTTATTAAATAATTTAATACCATATTTTAAAACTCCTACGATAAATTTATTTTTTAAAATTAAAGTATAATTATTTTGAATTCATAATATTTAAATTTACAATTCGAAAACAATCCAATTTAATATTATCTTAAGTTGATATTTATATTAATTTAGTTTAAATATTTTTAAATAAGTTGATTATTTTCCAAAAAATACTAAGATCATATCAATACCTCATTAAGAATAAAGTATTAAAAAAGAAATAAAATATCCAATTAAATCCAAAGTGAGTAGACAAATTGAAAAAAAAAAATAATAATGCAGATGATTGTTGCCACATGATAGGTGATCATCCAAACTTGGGCAGGTGTAGGAATCAAAGGTTTTGAGGGATAATTTTTTTTTTAATTTCATTTAATCTCTAAAATGAGAGGAAAAAATTAAGAGACATCAATTTTCTGCATTTTCTATTACTTCCATCTGCCCAGTGACCATTCTCTCTCTTTATTAGTTTCTTTTTTGTTTCTCCTCTCTCTCTAAAATCTCTTTTTTTTTTTCAAGAAATGATTACAACTTTTGGTTATTTCTGTTTCAAACAAAGCCCTTTAGCTATTCTCTCACTCACTGTAACTTATAGAAGGAATTTAAAGAGAGAAAAAGGCTCCGATGACTCTTATTGAACAGATGAGTCATGATCTCTTTTCTTTTTTATTTTCGATTTTTTTTTCTTTAAATATTCAAGTTGTTATTTTCCTTGATTTTCTTTGAAACCCACTTGATAAATTTATCTGGATATATAGTTTGATTGCGTGGATATATTCTTATGAATTTTACTAATTTTAATTTTCTGGTGGGTTTCGGATTTGGGGATCTTAAGTCACTATCTAATGTTTGCGGGGAAAAATATGATAGGGTTGCTGTAATCTAAAAACGTCGATGTGTTGATTTTCAGCCAAGGATCTTTTTTTCTTTAAATGTAGGAAGGTAGGATACTTGGGCGACGTCGTTTAGTTGGTTGTAAGAAGAAATTTCTGCTACATGGCGTCGGTTGCTGCTGGAGAAGAAAAGACTTGACTTATTCAAATGTTACCATTTTGAAGCAGGGCTAATTTCGACAGTACGCTGTACTGGCTATGGCTATAGTAACCAACATGCTGACCCTTACATATATTAATAGGATCTATTTTCGGAAAATTATGGCCTTGGCGTAGATTCAAATATATGAAATTACAAAACACCCTGGATACCAAAAAGTTGATCCAACTCCAACATCTCCATTTCCTAATGGGTTAGCTAGGTCGGTTCGGTTTTGAACTGAACCAAATTTAGAAAAATCAAATTCAATTTTTTATAATTTATAAAAATTGAACTGAATTGATTAATATTTAAAACTAAATTAAAATATTTCGGTTTAATTAGTTTGTTAACTAATTAATTAAATTTTTATAAATTATAATTATTATAATATTTTATCAATTGTAATAGATTATAATCAAATATCATGATTTTATTAATTATGATAAAATTAAATCAATTATTATAATTTTATCAAACATAATATATAAGTTACAATTAAATAATATAAATGGTATAAATTATAATAAATTGATATAATCATTACTTTATCAACTACTGTAATTGTCGTAAATTAAATTTAATTATCATAATTTTATGAATTATCATAACTTTATAAATTAGTATAAATTAAAACCAATTATTATAACTTTATTAATTACTCTAAATTAAAATAAATTTTCATACCTCATAACTTTATCATACCATAAATTAAAATAAAATATTATAAACCTTAATTTTTGTAATATAAAAGTTATAATAAATCATTAAAAAATATATAATATATATAAATAAAAATTCAGTCCATTCGGTTTAATCGATTTTTAAATATTTAAAATTAAACTAAATAAACTAAAATTTAAATAAAAAACTAAAGCAAAAATTGAATCAAATAAATAAAAAAATATTTAATTCGGTTTAATTTTCAGTTTCGGTTTTACACGCTCCTTGCTCGTATTCAAATTTCCAATGAAAACGACAATGTTCTGATGTTCTTTCTTAAGAATTTAAGCCCGACCCAACCCCTTTAACCAACAGCTATCACACAAAAAAAAACAAATGTTAGAATATACTAATTGATCCATTTAATTTTAAAAATATATTATAAAATTTTTTATATTTAATTTTAATATACGAGTTGATTTTTTTTTATTTTTGAATGAAATATTTCATTAGTAAGTAGAATATTATGTTAGTCAATTAAAAAATATAAAAAATATATTTATTTGATAAATTTGATGTTTCGTTAATTTAAAAATATAATATTAAAAGAAATGATAAATTTAAATTTTTTTTATTTTTTTAAGATAAAAAAATAAATTTAATATTTTATTTATATATAATAGAAAAAATTAATATAAGAACTAGTATTCAACTAAAATCAGAAATTTTATAATGTGTTTTGAAAAATATAACGATAAACTAGTCTCAAAGTGTTAATTACTTAAAAAAATAGTTTGAGGGAGAAGGCAAGATGACGTATGCCCAATTGGCCAGTTGCTGCCAACAACAGATGTCTCATTCGTTAGTGCTGCAGAGCCCCGGTTTAACTCATCCTCCAAGCTCGGAATCTTACGTCTCGCTGAACCTAAACAAACCCCAACAATCTGCTAAACTGAATAACTGTGTACAACTTTCAGGTGCTCAAAACTCAATGACACCATCTTACTCCGCCGCTACGCGCTCTGTCGATAACGATGCCAATCCACCAACCGGAATCTCCCTTTCCCACCCCGCCGGAGAGGAAGAACACGGTGACGGTAATGACGATGAAGAAGAAGAATACGAAGAGATAGAAATCGAAGAGGAAGAAGAGATTGAGGAAGAAGTTGAAGAAGAAGAAGAAGAAGAAATATCAGACACATCGAAGCAAGATTATGGGAAACGAGACGGTTAGTTCTTAGCTACGATTGATGTCATATATCTCCATAAGCTGTATTGTGAATCTGTGCTGTATTTCTGTGGTGTTGATTTTGTGTTGTTAAATAGTTTGGTTGAGAGAGCGCTAACATCATAATTTCCATTTGATTGTCAACGACTCATAGAACTATTAATGAATGAAATTAGCATTGCTTAATCTTTCACCTGATCGAACAGGACAAATTTATAAGTTGAAGGTACACTTTGCTTTTCAATATTTTTGACGAGTTTGTGCGGGACCTAGATTCGTTGAATCGTTGGTTTTTGTGGGAGATCATTACGTGATTTGATATGGAAATCATTATTTTTCTTGAATGTTTTGGAGTCAGTGAGTCTGTCGCCTCTGTTCCGTAAGGCCTTTTACAACCTCTTCACTAAACAACCCTTCTTGCCAAAGAATCTGTCTCATCTAGTGCTATTTTTTAGCCATATATACTCAGATTGTGGTTTCTTCTTAAAATATATGATTTTATGGAAACCACAAGTAGTCTTCCACAAGTGGAAAAGGTGAATATTTGTTTTGAGGGGAAACTGATACTTTGCTTGTCTATTGATTTAGTTCCTCTTCCATGTAGATGTTAGTCAAGTTACGGACTTTGAGGGGAATGACAGGCAACCAGGATCACAGTCTACTCCAGAAAAATCTGAGTTGAGGCTACATTCTGATTCCCTTGTAGAAGATAGGGTACATAATTCCAAAATTTCTGGTCCTTCAAATGAACCATTTACAATGGAGGATGAATCTTGTGTGAACTGTGAGTATAGTAAGTGTATCAAATCAGGAGATCATTTGATTATCACCAGAAAGGATGGGAGTCAAGAGTCTGTTGTCAAAAAGGATACTGAGGCATCAATGATAAAGGAAATATCTGAAGAAGGCAGCAGACCCCAAAGTGTTATGAGGGCTCATTTATGTAATAGTGAGGTTATGACTGCTGTGATCAACGGTCAACTTACTAATGAGACATCTAATGCCTTAGCTATGAAAGACCCATCAGATATAGAGCGTGATGATATTCTGGGTTCTGAGGAAGAGGTTATGTCAATGGAACTGCAGTCAGAGGATGATAAAGATGAAACAGCATCAAGGTGCGTTGATATTGGCTTAATATATATATATATCTTTTTAATTTGCGTTCAGGTCACGGGAACTTTTGCCTTTCACTGCCAAATATCTCTTCTTATTTTATTTAACTTTTCTTCTCCTGACTACTACTACCAATTCCTACTTCGTGTTAACTTTAGGTTTTCCAGATTGCTTACTTCGGAGATAAGGACTCGAAGTCTATCCCCTTCTTCTGAGTTTAAGGATCAGAACAAACGTCCAGCAGTTATATGTGACTTCTTTGCTAAAGGGTGGTGCATTAGGGGGCGTTCATGTAGGTTCCTTCATATCGACAATAAAGCAGATAACACTAAAGAGCAATTGGAAGGAGATGCAACTACTGAAAATTTCTTCCAGCTCGACAAAGGTATATGATATTCCTCATGGTGTGAATGTCGAAGAACCTTTTGTGGTTACAATGTTTATAACATGGGCCTTACACCTTCTCCTGTATCAGGTTTAAGAAACATCATGCAAAAACCAAAGTTTCCTGGTGAGCCTGACCCAGTAGTTTCTTCAATAAGATATGATGCTGCTTATTCTTGTCATGTCTCATCAGAAAGAAGCTTTGGACTAAAAAATGAAGAAAGCAAAAGGTTGCAGCTGGATGACAAACTCAAATCTTCTTCACTTCTGTGGGAGGACTTATCTCGGACTGCCCACTTTGACACCCAGCAATATCCTTTACCAAGAGATGATCTTGCGTTTTCTTACTCCAAGGATGTAGGTATAGAGAATCTTAGACGATATTGGCACACTGCTGATTATGGAAGCCATGTCTCTCCAGTTAATACAGGTTGCTCTCCTTCCTTGCAGAACAGTTTGCTTCATGAACATAGATCTTATTTGAGTGGCTCATCAGCAACTGCAAGCAATGACTGTGGCTTGACAACCTCTTCTTATTGGAGCAGCCTAGAGAATCAAACATTTATTAGAAGTCAAGTTGTGCCTGGCACAAAACTTGATGTTTCTCTTTCAAGTGGTGGTATCTTGCCATCTCACCGGATCTCAGCTTGGGCAGGACCATCATTTTCTTTTAATTCCTCTTTGAATGCAAGTCCTCATGGTTCTCAAAAGCTGTTGGACAATGATAGAGACCATCATTCCTTTAGATCATCTTTACTGCAAAGTGCTTCTCCTCCTTCAAATTCTGATAGAGAAAATTTACCTTTAACCAGTGTTGCTGGGGACCTATTGCGCTATGCAGAACATAAGGTGAAAATTTCCTCAAATGAGTGGGAACCATCTGTACCTTTTCTGCCATCTTTTCTTGTCACTCCTACATTGGCATCATCTCCAGAAAGCCAATATGACCCTCTTCGTGATAGCATTGATTTGCCTGCTACTGGATACAGGCTGCCCTTTAAATTTTCTTTTGTTAGTCAAGGGATATCCAGTATCAATACATCACATCAGCCAGCATATTTCAACTCTCTAGTAAGCTGGGGCCTTGGCCCAGAGAATGATGGCAAAAGTACCTTTTCTCTTCGTAGTAAATTCCATGAAAATATGTTGGGCAAGCAATGTGATACACCTGGAAAAGTGATGGAAACCTGTGTGGTCGATAGGAACAAAGAGACCACGCCTGATGAAGAAAATGCTTCATGCACTGGATATCTCAAAGATGTTCCAAATGCAAGGAAGATTGATGTTTCTCATAATTCTGCTCAGCAAGATGATGGGCCCAGACACAAAAAGGTCTTAAAGTTAGATAGGCAAAAAAGTGAAATGGAGGTTGACAAAAAGATGGATGGAGAATCAAAAGCTGTGAGACAGTTTCGTGCTGCTCTTATTGATTTTGTCAAAGAATTGTTGAAACCGACCTGGCATAAGGGTCGTCTCAGCAAGAATGCACATAATACAATAGTTAAAAAGGCAGTTGAGAAGGTTCTTAGTACCTTACATCCCCTTCAAATTCCAACTACAATGGAATCAATTAAGCAGTATCTTTTGTTATCCCAGCCTAAAATTGCAAAGCTTGTTGAGGTGAGTGCCTTAGTTTTAGAGATAATATGTACTTGAGCAACAGATAGATATTGGAAGCTATGCTTGCTTGGAATTTGATGGTTGTTTCTTTCACTTGCAGGGGTATTGCACTAAGTATGAGAAATCTTGACATTCAAGGCCAACTCTTTTTCTTTCCGTTTGTACAGTTTCCTATACATTTATAGAATTGAAACAGTACATTTTGAGGCATATTTAACAAAGTTAAAACTGAGATTCAGGTGGAATGTCGTTAATTTTTTGTCAGATTTGTTTCTTTGTGGATAATTTTTTTTTCCTTCCTAATTGATCTTTTTGGAATAAGTTATAGAAGCTGTGTCTGCATTGAATTTATTAGTGGGGCTTAAAAGTTTGACTTCTCATTCATTGAATACATGAAACCTCCTTAAAGTCTAAATGTTGAATTCAGCTGGTCTATAAAAGCTTTGCCTAACAGTTTTTGCTACTTTCCTTGTTTGTCCTATCAACCTTAGCCTCTCTCAGGCCTCCTTGGTCTATTAGAATGTTTTGCTGTTCTTTTATGAGGCACATGGGCTTGATAACACAAATTATAATTTCATGTGCTTTATGTAATACTGTCTTTGACCTGAAACATCTTCTCTGCAAGTAGTTATGAGTTGCAAATACTTGTGTACTAGCTTTGAAGAAGGCATCAGAGCGACAGTGCTATTCAGCCATTTTGCTTATTGTTTTATGTATGCTTTGTAGTTTCAAGAGAATGATAGTTGAAATTCATGGGCAACTTTTGGGGTTCAGGAACAACTTCTTGCGTCATTTTTGCTAGTATACTATTATGTTACGTGTTTTATCTTTTATCTCTTATTTGTGTAATTGCTGCTTTATTATAAGTGGTTTTCTGATACCTGTTTTTATGGATGGTTAGTGAATGTTGCTTTCCTTCGACGGGTATATTTATGGAGTTGAGGTACTTGTCTAATGTCTTCCTTTCTTATGGATTCCCTTTTATGAGTTGAGTATATAGTTAAGAACATGCCTTGGTGAGTTTTGCATTATTTCATCGTAGAAAATTGCATCTTTTAATTGTTCAGTACTACTTTATGTAGCATGCACTATTACAGTTCAGAACCAAATCCTAAAAGAATATACCAGAATCTAAACCACGAGAGACTACTGGGTGCGCTAAATTGGTCCAGTTAGTTCCATTCTCAAACCATCACATCTCACCTACTTGTGGAGTTGTGGGCTGGAAAGATTTTTTAAGGTAGAACCATATGAAGGTGACAGTTGATTGATCTGTATAGTGCCAGGTAAAACTTTGGATTGGTAGGGTTCCTCATTCCATTTAACTGTTAAATCTATGATGTATTGGGGGGAGACACAATAAAAGAGGGAGGGGAGCACAACATATCCAAATAAAGTTT
This sequence comes from Balakata baccata, assembly GCA_949630135.1. Lineage (NCBI taxonomy): Eukaryota > Viridiplantae > Streptophyta > Magnoliopsida > Malpighiales > Euphorbiaceae > Balakata > Balakata baccata. Next base: position 13,397 of record CATIWF010021156.1, on the reverse strand, counting down.
TTGAAGGGTGATGGCAAAATGGCATTGGCTAGCAAATTTTAATAGGGATTTTGTGAAAAGCAACCCACTGCCTAAAGAAAGAAAGATATTTTATGGTAGTAAGCCGATCAAATTAAAGGGGGAATAATTATACACCAATTCTTAGTTTTGTGAATATGAGTTCATTGAGGAATGTGGATAGGTTTATGCACTTTTCCATTCTTAACTCTAATCCATGATAAGTTCAGGGTTGAGGGTTCCCCATTTCATTTAACCTTTTGTTATTTCAAATCTATGGTATAGTGGCGAGACACAGTAAAAGAGGAATGTAGCATAATCCTAGGAAATTTTGTGCGGATGGGAGCAAGATTGCATTTGGCTTGTGAGTGTCAATGGAGATATCATTGGAAGCAATGCACCGCCTAGAGGAAGAATCATATTTTATGGGCTAAATTCATTCTCATCCCTTTGAATTTTTCAAAATTTTTCCAGTTTGTTTTCCAGATCGGTTTTTGGCACCGGTTACTTATATACCAAATTAAGTTACTTGAACTACTTGTAATATGGCAAGATATCCCGAAGTCGATCTCTCAAGAAACCATTAGCTTAAACTCCTAATTACTCTAATTGCCAATAAACATAATAATAGAACTAAACATTCTAATCACATTTTTGGGTTCCTAAGATTAAACTAAGTGTATTCAAACAAATAAGCAAAAGAAAGCAAGGTTATTGAATTAACCAATGAGACTACATTAGGTATCTAACAAGCGTATTTGGCATGCAATCCCTTCCCCAATTCAATTAAGCCCAATGAAGTTAAATTTTGATGGCTCTCGCCTTAAAACAATAATTACCCAAGCTAATGGTGTAACTAAATCCTAATTTGACTTTTAGGTTGAGTTACAGATAATTTATCTAATAACAAAATCCTAGAATATTGATTCCAAATTAAACAAGTGATGGCTAGTCAATTATTCCAAATAGAACTATAGAAGAACAATCAAAACTGGAAGAAATATGATTTTATTAAAAATAGGGAAGTTGATACATCCTAAATAGCTACTAGATACCTAACGAAATGCTTAACCAAGCATGACTACAACTTTGGTCGAGTTAATAGCAATGCTAGAACTAAAATGTTTACAACAAAAAATATGAAAGCAAGAAACTAAATGGTCCGGTGGAATAGCTTTGATCGGAAAGTACAATCTGCTGGAAACAAGAAAGAATCGTGGCTTCTGAGTTCTCTTTAGCCACCAAGTCTTAATAAGCGTTCTTTAAAAAGTCTGGAATGGAGAATAATTAAATCTAAAACCTGAGAGATATTAAATAATCTCAAGAGTCCTAATCTTATACTAACTATCAAAAATACAATCTTTTCCCCCAACACTGGGAAATAAATCCCAAAGAATTTATCCTTAATCAATCAACATTAAGTTTGGAGTTCTAGGCCCACTTGAATGAAAATAAAATCTTTTAATTGAAGGACTGCTGTAGAATCGTCCAGTGGCGCTCCCATGCCATATGGCATGCTAGAGACAGTAGCTGCCTGATGTGGAGGTGGCATGCTAGCGCCACAGAGCACGCCCGCGCCAATGCTATGATGCTGTGAAGGTTCTTTGTCACACTAGCGCCATCATGCGCACAGTAGCTACACTCTTGGAAAAAGCACGCTAGCGCCTTGGGTCACACTGGCGATAGTAGCTCAACTATTCAACCATGTCATGCTCGTGCCATATAACACTCCTGCGCCATTGCTTGCCAATCAAACTCTATTGTAGCTCAAAATTCACACAACTTCCTTGCAATTTAACACGAACACCTGAAAACCACAATCCATTGTAAACTAGCACTTTTTCTTCCACAATAGACAAAAAACATATAAATAATACCTAAAAACACTATCAAACATAGACATATCAGTTGCTTCCTAAAATCCATTTTTTGTCCAATTTGTCACCTATGAAATTTTAAAAACGTAACAATTTGCCCCATGTGTTGACATGGTAGTCGAAATCACATTAAAAACGTAAAATCACATTCCATCTGCCAGAACAGCATGGGGAAGGGAGGCAAATTGTTATTTTTTTTAAATTTCACAAGAGCAAATTGGACGAAAATGGACTTCAAGGGACAACTTCTGCCAAAAACCGATCCGGAAGGTAAACTGAAAAAAAATGAAAAATTCAAGAGGCTGGGGATGGGTTAAACCTATTTTATGTTAGGAAGCTGATTATATACCAAGTTTCAGTTTTGTGATAGAATTTCATTGAGGTCAATAGGTTTCTGAACTGGTCCATTCTTAACTCTAACATGTGATTGGTTCATGTTTTTTCCCCCTAGACCTTCTGGTTGCTGCTAAGATCCATTGCTCGCATAATTCTAAGATGGAGAAAATGTCATACAAGGGTTGCACCTCTAGTTAGGCAAATATGTTTGGCATTTTTTATTTTTCCAAAAGAGAAAATGGAAAGGGATGCAAGACAGATTAAAATTAAAGTGGGACAGGAAGCGGTCAAACATAAATTGTAATTTAAGCTCAAAATTGAAGTCATCACACCTTGAATTTAATTTTAGGTAAATTGCTCATTATACCAGTTTCTAATCATACTCTCTTGGGCCCATCTTATGGTCAAGCGTGTTGTTGAAATGAACCTGAGCTACGCCTAAATATGCCGTTATATGCATTTTTGCAGAACTGAACTCATGCACAAATGGGAATCAAGGTGCAGTTAGCACTTGAGTAAATTGTTATTTCCAAATATTTCATCTAATTTGAGCTATTTATTCGTTTAAATTTTGGGCAGCAGGGTCATCAATAAGCTAATAGTGGTGCTTCAATCAATTTTGACTAAGAAAAGACAACATATGGAGTTTTGTTGGACTATGCTTATCCTTTGGCCTGAACTATTCATCTGAATCTGATGAATGAACAATTGCCAGTCTTTTTGAAAAAATATTGTAAAATAGCAGCCTCAATCCGATGATTTGATAGTATATTGTGGCACAGTATGATCTTTCATCCTTGGCTCATGAGCATGGCATTCCCTGCATGGGGAGACAAATGACTGAAATATTTTCTGGCCAAATGACAAATTTGAAGCTTTATGTTCCTTTTTTGCTTTGTTTCTCTCTTTATGGCTTGGCTTTACTGAGGTTTTTGTGCTATCAACGTTGCAATCAATAAATCTCTTGTTATTGTTGTGTGTTGCACTTTTGGAGCCAGGCTTACGGTTTCCCTGCTTGGATTGATACCGAATAGCTTGCCGATGTACCTGTCCATGGGAGATTGAAATATCTGCAGGGCAATTCTTATATGAGTCATGAGCACCTGAGTCTGGTTTGATGTAACTAAACTCAAACTCTTGGTCTTGCTTCTTTATTTGAATAATGCTGTCCGTAGAGGGAGCTTTCAATTGCATATCATAGATAGGAGGCAAGCGAAGGACACTGATTCACATGAACTGTTTTCTGCAGCACTATCCATAGGCATATTCTTTAGCTGGTTGGATGCCATTTTGTTGCAAACTTGGTGCTAGAAACTGCAGCTTTATATAAACGGGGTTGGATCATATGCGGCAGCATCTGTTCTCTTCTGTCTGTATTGTTTTTTTTTTTTGCCATTTTAAGTCGATTTTTGTTTGAAATGCATGCAGGCTAACATTTGCTTTGTTTAATCTAGCCAACTAGGATTGGTGTTTTCTCCTCTGATGGGAACATCACGAAAAGACTTCCCTGATGATTGACCATGGCATTGTTATCAAGAAAAGTGACTCCATGCTTGAATACCAGGGTTAAAACAGAAAGATTTTTTTTTTGGGTCTAATATTCAAATTGTTTAGCATATTTTACAAGTTGAAAAGGGGATGATCTTCGTTTTTGCCATCTGGAAAATTGAGGAATACATGAAGTTATGACGTTGATTCCAATCTTAATTAACTTTTATGGATTTTCACTTTCTTTTGACCTTGGCCGACTTCGCTTGTTAATTGCTTATGTTGCAAACTGACAATAAGGGAAGAAACCTCAATATTTGGGTACTTATACTAACATGTCTTCATCAATGCAGGCAACTTTGTCGAAGAGGTAGGTTCCGAGGTGAATAGATCAATGAATTATTTGGACTTAGAGAGCGCCAGTCAAGAAGTTCTGTTGCTGTTCTTTTGAGCAGAGCAGGTAATTCGTAAATGCACTCAGTATTAGCTCAATTTCGCAGTAAGAAGTTTTCTTTTTGAACTAATAGCAAATGATGCATCATATAATTTCAGTTATAGACATTAATGCGTATCATATATGATATTATATGTAAAATTAATCCATGCTATGCTATCCATTAACACACATATATAAAACTTAAGCATGTAAAACAAATAGCAAAATACAATGTTAATACTTATGATTATGTCTAAAAGGAATCTAGAGCCACTTAATGTGACTTGATTGATATTTTCGCTTGTGAGAATTAGAAGAGTTCAAGTCTATTCGCCGATATTTTTATAATGTTAGTGGAAGTTTAATGCTTTTATAGGAAATGTAAAAGGAATAACTATATCATGTTGTACTTCAGATGGGCCTTAATAAAAAAAGGAATCTAGAGCTACAAGCTAGGTATTCTTGACTATTTTAGCCAAGTCATTATCACTGATGGTTCCTCAGCACTAAATATTTAGTGTTGATTTTGTGTTGGACATTCCAAAGCAGGCGGCTATATATTTAAATATTTATAAAATTATAATGTTATATCTATCCTCATCACCTTTGCTGGAGTATTCCTTAGATTCAACAGATAATTTTATGCAATAGAATTATTAGTCCATCTTTTTTTTTGGGGAACAAATTTCATGTTGGATTCTTCTTTACAAGTATAAATCAGGTGTAAGTTGCATAGATTGGTTTTTCCAAACGGGACGGAATTTTTTATTTTTGACCTGAGAAATCCGAAATATAATTTAACAAGAATGGAGTGAGAACAATCTTTATATATTATGTTCCGTGCCCCCCGATTCAAGTATATATACTTTTTAAAAATTTATTTATTTATTTTATGTCTTATTTTATCCAACTAATCAAATTTGAATTTATGGTGTAAGAAAAAAAATTATAGAAATTAGAAATCTAATATAACAAAAAAATCCAAATGTGTTTCTTACAAAAACTACAAATTCTTATTTTTGCGACTACTAAGAAATATTTTTTTTTTTTGAAATATTTTAACTTTAAGAATGACATATAAAATTTGCTTAAATTTTTAAATTTTTAGATAGTGGTTGTAATAGTTTAATGTGTTTTTTTAGTTGAGATATACTTTGCTAATTATATATAAATTGATTAATATCATTATTTTTATCAGATAGTTAAATATGAGTTATATGGAATGATTAATGCATTGAGAAAATCCGATTCCGTGTGGGAAACCCATCCTGTTCAGTGTAGGGATGAAAATTGATTAAATTTCTCCATCCGATTATGGGGCGGTGATAGAAATATAAATCTGTAATCGGAAAAAAGAATGGAAAAGGTAAAATCCGGTTAATCTGCTCCGTTGCCATCCCTGCGTCCCTGCCTGGTATCTCAAGGGTTTAATAAATTAAGAATCTTCCGACTCTGGGAAAGTTCGAGAAGGTTCTAAGTTGATAGCAAGATATCCGACCTTTTGGTAGTCTTGAAGTTTCTCGAGTACCCATTGATGATAATCCTTCCATCAATGGTGTTGAGATCCTAATTTAAAATAATCTAACTAATTTGTCCACCTTATTATCAGTATTTAAAACATTTGGGCTCAAAACTCCTCAGAGTGGAATTTCTACCTAGATACTGTAATAAGAAAAAGAAAAATATTTACTAATATACTTTATTATTTTTTCTATTTTAAATAATATTTTTTCAGAAAAATTTATTATTTCGGAAGTGTCTTTTTTTTTTTTTTAATCACTGAGGTTGGTGAGAATGTTACAAGCTTTTGATACACACAAGGGAAGAAAGATGATTCCACATAAATATATACAGTTTCACACACATCCTCAGTGGATAAAACATATAAACTTATTTTTATAATTATTTTAAAAAATAATTAAGTAATTCATTAAACAGATCGTGTAACACCCTTTATTCTTCCGTATATACTATTGTATATCAGACTGATAAGTAGTGTTACGGTTTACAAAACTAAATATCAAAACATTTGTAAATAATATAAAATACTATAACATTTTTCTTTTAAGTAGAATAAAATATAAAACAAGAATATATGCAATATAATTCTAAACTCGCTCTCTGTCTATATTTCCTTATATATGAGTATTTAAATTTTTTTTTACAACACTAATGTCATAATAATAAAATACAAAAGAAAAGGTCGACACGCTTGGAATGACTACTACTACTGCTTGGCTTCATATTGTGGGGTTCATTATTAGCGACTTTATATCTACAATACTTATCACTTTATCTTCATTTTAAACCTGCGCGAGAGAAAAATAAACTCCTGCGCTGAGTTATACAACTCAGTGGTATAGTAATTTATAATGGCAGTCATTTATAAAAAATATCAAATATAAAATATTTCATTAATATCATAAACTCATAAAAATCTCTTATCATGCTTATATATTAAATCATCATAGACTAATTACAGAAAAACGAGAGGTACATATTATTTCATGATCACAGGAAACCACCGGATCAGAGAAATAATGTGAATAAATTTTATCATACGGTTTCAGGAAATTCACCGGACCGAATATATGTATCATATGATCACAAGAAATCCAACGAGCCGTAAAGTATAATATATGACTAAAGAAAACCCACCGGGCCAATAACCCTATTGACATGTCAATAACTCACTAGACTGTTGTCTATGCTAATATATGTGCTAAAATATCAAATTCTTATCAAATATGTATTTCCATAATATTTCAAACTATTTTATCATATAAATTCATTTAAATCAAAACTTCATTAAAATCATATTTTTAACATTTAATAGCTAAAATTATAAATTACTTAACAAACCTCAACTTTCACGTGCCGATGTCTGCCGACTTTTTTTCCTGGTCTGCCTTTGACTCCGGTTTCGTAATTGCGCCTGAACAACTATAGTTTTTGATTAACTACAAAATCATTTTTAACATATTTTCTGTTGAAAATAAAATTCTCAACTACTTTCTTCTCTCTTATATATCAAAATCTCATATCGAGATTATATTTTCTTGTTACGCTTGTTTGATGCATAATTCGAAATTTCGGTTACCCAACACGTTTTCCGGTGTGACAAAAAATTTTCCAATATATATATTTTTTAATCTTTGTAAACATTTCATTTTCCTTATTTTTTATCCTCCAAACTATTTTTCTCCTTTTACTTTCATTTTTTATTTTTCTCCAAAAATCTATTTTTCTACTCAAAAATTCCTATTAATTCAATAAATGCTTTAAAAATTCCAAATAAATTCTTATGATCTCTTTAGCCCATTTTCTTGTATTTTTCATTACTAATTTCACCAAAATAATATTCAATAATTTCCAATAAATTTTTTTCAATAATTAGGCCAAAAATCCAAAAATTCACCAAAAATATTCCATTCATTCTAAAAATTATCTTCCACTTCTAAACACTCCATTTAACTTTATTTTCATCATTTTATGGCACAAATCCTTCAAATGAATTTTCAAAAATTCGGCCATAATTATGGAAAATTTCTAAAAATTCCACAAAAATTTCTAAAAATTATTTTCATTAATTTTTCATCATATTCATCTTCCTCAAGTCTCATTATCCATTTTTATTTAATTTTTCCATAATTTTCCTACAAAACCTCAATTCTTCCTTTTCACAAATTCAACATCAAACACACCATCAAACTAAAATTTATTCACAACAATCATCCAAATCAACTTAAATCAATAATAATTTGAAAGAAAAGTGAAGAAAATCTCACCTCAAATTTTCTTGAAATTTTTGACCAATATTTGATTTTCCTTCAAAAATAATTTTTTCACTACTACTTAATTTCTTATACCTCATTAGGCTTGGATTATGGTAATTTGTGAGAGAAAATTGAAAGAAATGGTATGTTGGTTGTGCAAAGGAAGAAGGAGAAGAAGATGATGGAGTTTTTATTTCTTTTTGATGAATTGTTGATTTTTTTTTGCATTTTTTTGATTTTATATAGTTGATTATAGCCTAATTAATCTTAATTGAACTTAATTTTTGCTCCTATTGGTCAATTAAAATTAACCAAAAAGATATTTTAGATTTTATCCAAATTAATCCAAAATAAATTTTGACTTTTTCCACCAACTTTCCAAACTTTTCAATTTAGTACTTAAGCAAATTTATTTTCTTAAATTTCATATCTCAAATGACCTTATCTCCTCAAATTGAACATACCAATATTCTCAGAAAATTTTTTTCTTCTGAATAGTCTTTCCGATTTTGCAAAACGATCACCAATGCGAAAATTTCATTTTTGCAGTTTAGTTCTTTTTCTAAATCATGCCCGTAAAAATTCATCTGAAATCTGATTTCTAAATTATCAGTTTTAAAAATCTTAGAATTCAATTGTGATCACCTTGACATCATTGCGATAGTAAACGCATATCTCTAACTCTCAATTGGAATATCAGACTGTAAATCTATATCGGAAACATTATTTATGCAAATCGGAGCCCTTAACCTCCAAATATCTCCATATAATTTCACATATGGCCTTAAAATATTATTCTCCCCATTATGATATGCTTAACTCAAATTTTTACATCTTGGCAAAAACCTTGTATTCTCGGCCCAATCTGTTGCTTTGGTTTATGTGTATGACACGAAATTGCAACGTTTCATCAAATCAACTCAATATTCATATTAAGCGTTATATTATCATATTAAATTAGATTTTTCACGCTCATATGTCTGTATTTAGATTCTGATCGGTGTGCCTCTGTACTGTGATACAAACGACAGCAATTCTGGTATATGGTCAGGATCTATATTGCGGACGTGACAAATCAACTTATTCAAAATTTAACTAACTGAATATCTAAATTTACTTAAAATAGTACTACATTTTTTTAAAATAAAAACTTATTTTTTACACTTTTTTTTTAATTTTTAATAATAGCCAGTCAAGGGTGGTTTGATTAGTATTTCCACTTGTTGGAGATTTTATATTCAAATTTTCTCGCTATAATCTACTATTATTTGTAGAAATTTAATACTTTTATAATGTGTATTAAGGGATAGCCACTCTCTATTGTATAGTTAATGGTATATTTAGATTGAATTATAATTCAACCTTCAATATGCTATAATATTGGGATTTTTACAAAAATGGAAAAAAAAAAGACTTAAATAATTACCAATATGCTGCCCATGAAGTTTTTTTCAAAAATAGAAAAAATGCTAATACTTTTTTCAAAAATACTAAACGCTAAAAATATTACAAAAACATAAAAATTCAATATTTATCGAAAGTTTATCAAAAGTTTACTAAAAAAATTAATGAAATTTGAAGTCACACATGATTTATCTAAGATTTACTTAGATTTAACCAAAATTTATCTAAAGTTTGCCTGATATTTACTTAAGATTTACTAAAAAATTAATAAAAAGTTGAAATTACATAAGATTTAGGAAAAATTTACTTAAGGTCTATTCAAAGTTTATTGAAGGTTTACCAAAAATTTATCAAAAAACTAACCAAATGTTAACTAAAAATATATTCAAAATTTACCCAAAGTTTATCAAATGTTTACTCAAAAGCTAACCAAATGTTTACTAAATATTTACCAAATATATATTCAAGATTTACCAAATATTTATTAGAAGTTTACCAAAAGTTTATCAATGTTTACCCTAAAACTAAACAATTGTGTACTCAAGGTTTACCAAAATTTATTTAAACTTTATTAAAAATCTAGATAAAAGTTTAACAAATAAATAATTTTAATTAAGTTAACTAAATATAAGTTTACATATTTCTTTTGGTAATTAAATAATGATTAAAAATAAATAAATACATGTATAAGAATAATTAGTAGCTAAATTAATAAGATTTTTAATTCATATTTAAAATAAAAAAAATTATTTTCTTTCTCAAAACAATATTTGCAATCACAATCTTTATGATTTCCGCATTTAATTTGAAGGTTTGGATAACTACAAATATAATCCAGATTTTTCTTTTTTGTCAATGGAGGACTTTTTTTTTTTTACTTTCTTTCTCAAAACAATGTTTGCAGTCACAATTTTTATATTTCTACATTTAATTTAAAGGTCTGGATGACTACAAATATAATCAAGATTTTTCTTATTTGTCAATGCAGGACTTTTTTAACTTGTTTCCGTGCTGCACTCTTCCAGTACCATAAATACGTTTTATAAATTTGGAACAAAAAGGATTCTTGGGTCATATATTGAAATGGATCTTTAGAATATTGAAAAATATGGTTTGGGGGTTGTGTTTTAGGTTCTTTTATAGGTCTTTGAGTGTTTTGAGGTGTAGTTGATGAAGTGGATATGGAGAGTTGGTTTTTTCTTTGGTGGTTTATTTAAGAAATATAAGTAGTCTTATTCATGGCCTAGAAAGAGAAGATTTAAAATTTTCAAGAAGAAGCAGAGACATTTTAAGAAGACAGATAAGTGCTATCTCTGTAGGAATAAAGGTCATTTTGAGAAAAAAATGTTCAAACAGGTGAAGACATCCAAGGAAATTTTTCAAAAATGTTAAAAAATTCTTAAAATATTATAACATTACCTCAAGTTAAAATTTTTTTCCGACCTACCAAAAGCATCTAAAAAAATATTATAAGAGTACATAAATTTAAAAAGTCACCCAAAATATAACAAAAAGTGCAAATATAGTATATCTCTAATATACATTGGGTATATTTTAGTTTAATATCTTTAGGAATACCTTATATATACTTTGGTTTGGAATACTTTGAAAATATATCGGATATACTTTGAGAATACCTTGAAAATTTTTTGGAAATATTTTAAATATACCTTAAAAATATCTTGATATTGGTAATTCATTAGGTATACCTTGAAAATACAGTTGATTGTATTGCCATTTTTACAAAAAAGAAGTAGAATAGTTTCTTTAGTTTGAAAAGGAAGAAAACGAATCCCCCACATGAGTCAGCCGGAAATATGTAGTGTATGCACAACTTCAAATAACTTATATGACTGGGCCAAGGAGAAAGAATCATTGGCCGAAGAGAAGTATGAAGAGGCACTGTTGAACAAGCCCAAAAATGTGTTCCCTGCAGAAGTTGCGTATATTTGCAACCTAACAAACTCGGTGTTTTTCTTCCGATGCATTTATGTTGCGGAGATGTTCTCATCTAACTGGACGACTTCTACGAGGGCAGCGAAGTAGACAGCGGCATTTTCAATTTGATTTTGAGGACGACAACGAAGATTCTATCTTGCATCTCCACTATTCCCATCATATCTCACCTTTGCACTGTGTCAATAGCGTCATGGTGAGTATATACCTCCCGATTGCATGGCTGCGCAGCATAATTTGTCATGGTAATCGGTTTCAGTAAAATTGGAAAAGAAAAATTATTTTTAAAAAAAAAAAGTTAAAATGAAATTTTCTCTACAATTAATTCAACATATTCCAAGATCAGTATAATATTGCTTTGGCCTCAGTTGCCTTCGGTGTCATTTCTTCTTCAAAAGGTTTAGAGTAGTAAGATTTAGTTAGTTCTGTACATTGGTGGGTCTGCCATTATTCTCTTATTTAAAAAAGAAAAAACGAAAATACTAAATTTAGAGAAAACTTATAATTAACGATGTAAATTTCTCGGATCCGGATGTAAAGGCATCGAATGATGATGAAACCAGCACCATCAAAGCCCATTATTTTCCTTCTAAATGGACCCCACATTTGTCTGAGGAATGAGACAAGCAATGACACTTGTCAACCAAACCAAATTTCTCTCATCAAGATATTATTTCGCGGGTCCCATTTTACTGACTCTTCATCCTTATCTCTCTCTCTCTTACATAGTCAATGACCATTTTATCCCCTTCTCCCCACAGAAATCGATCCAGAACAAGACAATAATTTTCTTTTTTTTTTTTTTTTTTTTAAAGAACAGTTGTCTGGATATTTCCATCAATAATATCATTACATTATATATATGAACCAGGCAGAGAGCCAAAATCCTCACCGAGCTAAAAGGTTAACTAAAGAAGAAGAAAGATGTTGCTAGACGGCATGTGGGACGACGTCGTTGCGGGGCCTCAGCCCGACCGTGGCCTTGGCAAGCTCAGAAAGATCAGCACCAAACCCTTAACCATAGGTGTATATTTCTCCTTCACGATTATTTTTACTTGCAAGATCAGTTTTTAATGGAAAAAATTTAACAAATGATTAGTTTTTTAATTAATTATATGATCGTAGATACTGAAGGAGAGGTGAGCAAGTTCCAGAGGTCGATTTCTATGCCACCAAGTCCTCCGACGCCTTCTACGCCTGCGACGCCCACAACTCCGGCGTCAACTACTCGAAAGGACAACGTGTGGAGGAGCGTTTTCCACCCTGGTAGCAACCTCGCAACCAGGAGTATTGGTGCTCAGGTCTTTGACAAGCCATCGCAGCCTAACTCCCCTACTGTTTATGACTGGTACGTACACTCGCTCACTCACTATATAGATGTATTATATGTGTTTGGTATCTGAGAAAAACACGAGGAAAACTTTCTTTCATTTTCTTTGAACGCAAAACTCAGGAGGTGAAAAGGATCTTGGCTCTGTATATCTTGAGATATTTTCAGATGTTATACTGGCGCGTGGGAATAGATCTTCATCTTTTTTGCATGCATGCAAGTGCACGATATGGTAGCGTAATCTAGCCGTTAGATCTGATTACTTCTCTCATCAAATGGCTTGGATCTTGCTTTCTTGACTTCGATTTTACTTTTTTCCTTTTAATCTCAATCTTTTGAGAGCATCAGCCCTCTTATTTTCTTTTTTATCTGCATCACCCTCTATATTTTACACTCTCGTAATATTTTATTTTCTTTTCCTTTTTTTTTAAATTTTTTTTACTCTCTTTTTAATTTTTTTATAGATAATTTTATTAATATAATATTAAAATAGAAAGTCATTCAATTTTTAAAATAAATTAAAATAGAAAATAAATTTTTTATAATGTAATACGAGTTTTCGATCTAATTGTTTCTGGGTTTGATTTTGAGAGATGGGTTGCATGTGATTACAGGCTTTACAGCGGGGAGACCAGGAGCAAGCATCGTTGAGGTGGCAGTAAACTAGGGATTTGATGTATATAGTGTCGTTTTGTGTTGCCGTGGGCAATGCGACCTTGTCGTTTTTTAACTATGGCTACAAGTTGATCACTCTAGTATATATTTTGAAGTTTCTGTGAGTTAAAAATGGTAAGATA